>CAUYQV010069817.1:0-21448 GCA_963574575.1 Galagoides demidoff
TGGCACCTCCTGCTGCCAGCCCAGCAGCTGTGCACCCGTCTACTGCACCAGGACCTGCTACCAGCCCACCTGCGTCTGCCTGCCTGGCTGTCTGAACCTGGGCTGTGGATCCAGCTGCTGCCAGCCTTCCTGCTGCTGATCCTCTCACCATGGAATCTCCCAACACAGACAACCTCCTGACAACCAATCTGCCAGTTCCCCAGTTCCTGCCACAAGCCCATCACCAGGCTTCACTGACATCCAGCATGCTGCCACCATCTTTCTCTCAGTTTCTTGATTAACAGGCTTTGTGATTTGGCTTGGTGAGAAGCAGCTGACTTCACCCTGACCTTCTGTGTCTGTATTTGCTGTTGAGCTCTGTGACAGGTGCAGCTCTTCTTTGAGTCTCCTTGACTTATTGCCATTGTCCCAGCCTTAGAAAACTGATTATCACATTCCCTCTAACTAACCTAAAATAGAAATCTTTATAATTGCTTTCACAGGCTTTTCCATGTTAACCATCTCATTATAATCATAATTTTTGTAACAGACTTACTATTCTTCTGTCTGACTTTTTTCTTTTCATGATCACTTTGCATTTTTTTCCCAGTGCAGCTTCCATGATGCCTTCCCAATAAAGTCTTTGCTATCTTCCAGCTGTTACTGTGATTTTTTTTTGGGGGGGGAGGGTATTGCATTTACTTGTAAGGCCTTCTGTTCATATTTTATTTCATGATTATTATCTATTCTGCACCTGTCAATGATCCCTAAGCTCACAGAACCAAGATGATTACCTGTCTCACTCTTCACACATGAATAAAGCACCTCTATCATGCCTAGTTAAGGACAGAATTTGGTTCTGATTTTAGGTCCAGGGCACTGACATTTACCTCTTAGTACAAACACCAAAACAGCAGCAACAACAACAGTGATCTGAGCACTGAGTTCTGGACTGGAAAGATGATTGCTTTGTGTTGCCTGTGTAAAAATAAACCTATCCAAATGTATCTGTTTACACAAGTATTATCCCATCTCTTTCCAAAACCTCCATGACCACTCACACATGTGATGCCTGAAGGCTGGTTTTAAGAGTCACCAGCAGGTTTGGACACCTGTTATATTCCTGGCACATTCAAGCCAGCACTCATAGTTTGACTTTAGGTCAGAGGTCTCTTTCCTCTGGTCATGTACAGTTGGAATATAAAAAAGGGACCAAGTACAACACCTACCTCAGGCCATATTTCATGTACCTGCAAGCTTTGAGTCAGTTTTCTTGTCTTGACCAGGCATTATTAAGGAAATCAAGTAGGGACACAGTCCTGGAAATTGAATTTTTTTTTTTTTTTTGAGACGGAGCCTCAGCTATCCCCCTGGGTAGAGTACCATGGCATCTCAGCTCATAGCAACCTCCAACTCCTGGGCTCAAGCGAGTCTCCTGCCTCCGCCTCCCAAGTAGCTGGGACCACAGGCGCCCGCCACAACGCCTGGCTATTTTTTGGTTGCAGCCATCATTGTTGTTTGGCAGGCTGGGCTGCGGATTCGAACCCGCCACCTTAGGTGTATGTGGCTGGCGCCTTAGCCATAATGGTGTCAAAGAAATTTACCTTTGAGCTGACCACAATCCCTACAGAGATCCATTCTTCATTTTACGAGCTGAAGTGGAGGCACGAGTTCAAACCAGATGTATCTGGAGTTCTATGAAGAGATCCTCTAATTCATAACAGGGAAATGGGGTAAGCTGAGATACTAGTACTTGTTAATTGTATTTAGATGTAGATCTAAATCAGTGTCCCTCACCCTGGGTACTGTTGACTTTCGGACCATATAATTCTTTGTTGAAGGAAGGAGCCCAATTCTTTTGCCCCACACGCTGCTGACCAGGAGAAGGTATTCACAATACACACCGGGACCAAGAGTTGGCCTCAAGAACGTATAAATGACTCCCATGAGTCATAGAAAACTGGGCCTGACACTGGCCATGTGGGTTCTGCCCTGCGTGGTAAAGCCAGTGTGACAAGAGTATCCGCAAAAGAGAAAAAGATTCATTCACGAGGCAGCCCAGTGAGGAGGTGGGAGAACAGCTCCCAAATCTGCCTCCCACCCGGTAAAGCTCGGGATATTTATGAGCAGGGAACCAGTGCTCTAAAGCTGGAGAGCCATGATTGGCAGGGGGGAATCCCAAAGCAAAGGGTTCGATCTGCGCAAGCGTAGTCGGGGCTCGCAGCTCTTCCCAGGACACCTGCTCAGAAAACGGCCATCTTAGCCCGACTTGTGGGTGGAATTCTGGGACTGTGACTTCCAAATTGCACCTCCTGGGCATTGGCACAGTCCCATTAGGGTCGGTGGTCTCTACTGGTTTGAACTGAGCATGGGCTGCCCCAAGTTCCTGAAAAGCAACTTAGGGGACCCTCGCCATGATGACATATAAATGTTACCTGTAAGGAAGCTAGTGGAGGTTAAGTCACAGTGTTCAGCAGCCTGGCCTTCAGCCTCTGGAGGGAGAAAGATAATCAAAAGCAAACGGGGCAGCCTAAATGTGGCTAACCTGATCAGATCAACCCCTTGACTTCAGGTAAAAAATGTGGCTAGGAATTTTGCAATAGAGGAAGCACACAGGACAAATAAACGTGAAAAGCCGTACAACACCTTGAGTAACTAAGAAAACACAGATCCAAAACCTCAGCGAGATTCCCAGTCCAAGTCTGCCAGTGCCAAAAGTCGGGGAGAGTGGGGAATCACGGAATCTCTTGCACATTGGAAGAGGGTGGAGGGTTGTATACATTTGTGTAGCCACTTTGGGAAACAAATTAGCGTTTTCTCCTAAATGACTGATTAACCGGCCCGTTAAACTTACCAATAAACTCTCCTGGTTTTGCTGACAACATGCTGTTGCCAAAACATGCTGTTAGTATTCTCATTAAACTGTGAGGCTTCTTGGTGAAGTGGAGCCTGCTTCCCGTCCAATCAGGTCTTGTCTTCCTTATTTCCTGTGGATGGGTGTTCCAGCCGCTGGTCAGCTGCCCTTGACATGAAATCAAATCTCAGCCTTAGACATGAAATCTCAGCCTTGGAAAAGTTGCCTTGTCCCTCTAAGAACAAGAAACAAATTTTAGGACTGTTCTCTTAAATCTCTGCAGTTGATCAACATCATCACAAATGATCAATATACCCATCTTATCTCAGGGCACTCGTTAGTTCTGTGTCCTGCTTCTCACTTTCATGTTCACTTAGAATTATCTTCCTAAAGTCTTTGCTATCATCGACCATATAGTGGGGTTATGTTTTGCACGGCTATTCCTTTAAAAGGCCTTGCATGTGTGTGGCATTTCATAGTATTGCTTCTAATCTCAAGGTGGGCAGAGCCAAGATGATCATTTCCACGTTACAAATGGCAAAAGTCACTTGCTTCATGTCCTACACCTAGTAATTGATAGAACTGGGTTCAGTATCCAGAAGGTCTGACTCCCGATCTATTATCTAATTATAATGACTTAGATTTTAATGAAATAACTCTGGTTACTGAGTTTTGGGAAGGTGTACAATATAAGTCGCTTATCTACCAATGCAAAAAATAATGCCTTGCACATATAGGTCACTTTTCTACCTAAAAAATTCAGAATACCTGGACAAAACAAGATGAACACACACCCTTCCATGTACACAAGACACATTTTCTGTGCCTGCACAGTCTGGATCAACATAACTTCCCAATCAGAGCATTATGAGGGTGGTATAGACTTAACAGACTCCTGGAAATTAAAGTACTTAAACAATGATTATATAATCCTTTGATACAACTGGTTGCTGGATGTTGTAGAGCAAAATTGAAGCTGAGGAGATTCAACACTAAAGTATTAGCAGAAAACAGAAGGATTTGAGGAAGAAAAGAAAAGAAAGTTGGGGCTCCTAGAAGCCATGGTGGATGTAAATGGATGTAAGTTTAGTTTCCCAAAGTAGGAGAAGATTTTTTTTTTTTTTGAAGATCTGAATGATACAGAGGATGCCAAGAGCTGGCTATGAGAAGAAATTAGTGTTTTGTAGCCAGAGCCATTCCCTTGTGTTTAGGTCTTAGAAAACCAAAGAGGGCCGAGGGATTCTCTGAAGAGTCTTCCAAGTTGTCTGACTTGCTAAGTGCTTGTTCTCCTGATTGAAGATGAGCAGAGGGATGAGCACAGGGATTTTCATTTGCTGAAGATCTACAGCTAATAGCTTAAATATTTTTTCATAATTTTCTAATTCATAATCCAGCAAAGCTTTATTATTCCCATTATACAGATAAGAAAACAGAGGCTAAGGGAGATGAAGTAACTTGCTCCAAGTCACACAGCTAACCTGCAGTTTACGTGACTTCAAACATCAGGCTGTTTGCCTCATACTCGCTGTGTTCCCTGCACTCCCTGGTCCCACCAGTCTAGAGAAGGAACTTGGATCCATAAAGCCTTGAATATGAGAACAAATAACTTGGGGCTTCCACATGATTTCATAAAGCTCAGGGGGCCTACGGTGAGAATGGAAACTCCCTAAAACCTCTTTAAAAAGGCTTCCCAAGGATGGAACAGGCCACTCCACCCAGGACCATGAATTTTTAATTACTAGGCATTCAAGCACGGGATCTGACAACACTTGGTAAGAGTCCATCAGGATTCTTCCATGCCTAACATTCTCCCAGGTTCCTAAACACTGTCTTGGCCCATCATTATTCGACTGATTGTTTGCTGACAGGTTCTTATCATTCATTAACATCCATAAGCATCCAAATACATAATGCCTTAAAGAAAACATACACACTGTCATAACAATTGGCATTCACTTGGAGAAATTTTTAAAAAAATAAGAAGAAAAGGAGGAAAGGCTGTCTTCCAAAAAGTATTCAGGGTAGAATTCACACCCTTGATAAATTTATCAGGGTCCGGCCTTCAGCTTCGCAGACTCAGAAATTTAATATTGTTTACATTCCACAGGTGATGCCACCTCTGGGAGCAGGTACACGTTAACCAAGCCCATAAAGCAAGAACACCTATTTATTAATTTACAGCAGAATTAATTAACAGGAACTTCTTCACCACCACATGAGCAAGGAATCAGCACAGGAAGTTAAAGAATCTAAAC
The DNA here is from genome assembly GCA_963574575.1 of Galagoides demidoff. NCBI lineage: Eukaryota > Metazoa > Chordata > Mammalia > Primates > Galagidae > Galagoides > Galagoides demidoff. The sequence goes on from CAUYQV010069817.1 coordinate 5,089, forward strand.
GTCGGATGGTGTTTGACACATTCATTTAACAACAGGTCTCACCAATGGAATTAATGTAAAAAAAGAAAGAAAGAAAGAAAGCTCATAGTGCCACAGAGAACTCTCCCTCTCCTGTGGGCAGTTTCTTGTCTGGGCACTGCTAACGTTGGTCTCAGCATTTGTCTTAACTCTGGGTTTCTATGGTACAATGACACCTTTCTGTAAGTTTCACATTTGCATATTGTCAATTAGATATGAATTAATTCCTCCGACTTTGAAGATATCCTTCTCTTTTAAGGTGACGTTACCTAATTTTATTCTGATCCTTTTTAATGTGAATTCCAAGTCTTGGGTCTATAGTACCCAACTAATCATGCATCCTTCATGCCATCACATTGTAAGTTTCCACAATGAAGTTGACAGTTTAGTTCATTCCTACTGTAATATCTGTTAGTTATTTATGATATTTATAATTGTATTTCAGGACAACTTGTTTAGGGGGAGTATTATATAGCTTTCTATCTCTCAATGACTTTAAAAAAAAAAAAAAGAATACCCAGTGCTATAGAATTATCATCATGATAATATGGAATCATCATCAGAATGTTGCGTTAGATTTTATTTTTTCTATCTTTCTTTAACAAGTTATAATCTAACATCGCCAACTTGATATAAGTGGCTCGCCTGCATAGGCCTATCCTGCTGTGAATGATACTAGCAATTACACTATGGTTAGTTTATTCTCCTTATGATTTGAATCAAACAGAAAAGACAATCCCTATGTTAAGCTCTGTAGTGCAACACAACATTGTTATAGAGAGAACAGGGGTTAACTTCAGAAAACCAGCCACTAACTTTGTTTTCTCCATTAAAAGCAGAGAAAGCTCAGCTCTTTCATCAGTAGAAACCTCCTCCTGGGAATGTCTTTTGGCACATGGTTCAAAAAATACCCCTTGAGATATTTATTATGTATGTGCTAGAAATGAGGATGAATGTTAATTTAAGGAGAATGAGAAAATCTTTAGAAGTGACAACAGGTTATTTCAAGGTCAAATTAACCACAAAAGAAATAGACAAACTCATGATTTTACTCTTGCCTTTTCTCCTCCCGCTACCCTATTGCCAAGAACTTATGGGAAGATCTGAAAGAGTGGACTCAAAAATGTGTCTGTTTGCAAAGGTTAATGGAAACTGGGCCCTAGACACCAGGCCCTGCCCAATCTCAGAACCGACACAATCGTCTTTCCAGTCCTCACCTTTCCCAACATGATGAAAATCTCCAAATTTTAAAGGCACTTTATAACATCCTGTGTTTCTCTCCCGGGCCTTCTCCTTTGAGAATCCTTGATTTACAACACCCAAATGGACCATTATCAGATTCTTTCTCCATGTCCAAAGCATAAATCAAAAAAATCCTAAACTATAAAGATAATGTAAACTCGATAAGGAAAGCATGCATGCCTTACCTGTCCCTTATTACCCCTGGGTTCACAGTGGTTGAAACCTGTCTCAGGCCTGAAGGCCTGCAGATCCACTTTCTAAACAAAAACATTTTCTATCCAAGCAAGGAGGTAAAAGGCAAGCTCTTTGTCCCTAGTAAGATTCCTGCTTAGAACAAAGATTAAGAGGGAAAGGGACACATTTCCAAGATTATCTATGCCTTGAGGTTGATTCCTGGAAAAGTCAGCCCAGTTCTTCCCAAGAATTCCCATTTAAGTGCCCAATAGTAATAGCTCTAGCAAAGCATAAATATATTTTATACATATGTATGTATATATATAAAACACAGTAAGATAAGTCTCATGTTTATATCTTCCCCACACAAATACATGATAATAAGAATGCTTAAGATCTTGTTTAAGATCCACTGGCAAAATTATGATTATCACAAGAAAGGGGGACTTCTCAATATTACTTACATGTTTAAAGGATAATATTTGAACACAATTAGAAAGAGGAATCATGGTCCCAAATGGGTGTAAACATCTAGGAGAGAATGTGGTTTCTTTGAGTCCTTTCTAGTTCATGACCTTGAACAAACTACTTCGTGGACACTGAGTTTGATGCTTCCGAATGACAGCACCAAACTGTTACTGATGGATGATGTTTGGAGAATCACAGGGAACCTGAGGCACAGGGAGACTGAATGGATATCAGCCTCGCAGATAATTTTCATTAAGTTTCAGTTGACTGAGGTAAGGATACTTCCTTCTCTCTCAGGAAGTAGTGAGCATCCCAGTGCTTGCAATGTACATTCCAGGATTTGAGTTACTGGAGCTCTTTTTGCTTGTTGACCTTGAAATAACACATTAGCATCCATGAAGACTTTGGACGATCTATCTCTCAGCTGTTACAGAATTTTTTGTCACACAATAGAGAGTTGTTGTTGCTGTTGTTTATAGTGGCATTTCTAGGGTTTTCTGTACTTCCACTTCTCTGAGTGATTTGTGGGAGTGAATTTTGTCTAATAGAACAAGCCCAAGGAGATTTACAGTAGAACCACAAATTTCTTACACTTCTATATGTATATATATGTGTGTGTATAAGAATATGTATGTATGTAAATATATATGGTATATAAATATATATGCAAAAACATTGCTAGCTTGCACAGAGGAATACAGTACTTCTTCTTTATAAAATCTTTCTTATATGCAACATGAAAATGCCTTTGAGCCCCCCAAGTTCCATCAACAGAAACAGGCTGAGATTGCTGCTCACCTGCAAACTCTGTAAGAGTTTGAGAATGATATAGAGGGCAGAACCAAGAACTCAAAAGGAAGAGCCAAGAGCCATGAAGAATTGTTCCCAGGCATTGAAACCTAAGTCCAAAACCCTCTGATGTTTGCCCAATTAGACTTCAGAATTGAATCAGTGACTTCTTTGTACATCCCCTTTCTCCACCTTTTCAAAAGAATTGTCTACAGCAGTTACACTGTAACAGTAGTAACAGTTACAATGTCTCCCACCATTGAATGTCTACAGCAGTTACACTGTAACTGTAGTAACAGTTACAATGTCTCCCACCATTGAATGTTGGGTGTGTAGGAGGCAGACAAGTCGCCTCTTCAGTTACACTTGTCTGCAAACCTAGAAGGAATGTACTTTAGGGGCTGTACTTGAGGAACCACACCCTAGAAGGTTCATCTATACTTATACCTGATTTTAATGAAATGCTAAATCTTGAGCTTTTGCTATAATTTTTTAGGATGAGATTTGGAGGGACCTTATGAGTGAGTGTATTTAACATGTGAATCATTGAGGGTTCAAAGGGCAGACTACAGGCCTCTTAGATGGCTTCCTGTGATCCCACTTCCTGGTGTTCAGACCCTTGTAAGTTCCTTCCCCTTGAGCATGGACTGAATTTATTGACGTGCTTCTAATGAATAGAGTATAGTGGGGTGGTAGGATGTCATTTCCAAGGTTAGGCTCTGTAGGGACTGCAACTTCCATATTGTGTATTTATATTCTCTTCTCCCCCACTGCCCACTGACTCCGGGAGAATTCAGCTTCTTTTCCTAAGGACAATCAATAAGAAAGGGAGAAGCCCATGCAGCAGGGGCATAACATCACCGGCTAACACCTAGCAAGAACCAGTGGCCTGCCAGTGGCTACATGAGTGAGCTTAGAAGTAAATCCTTCCCTGGCCAAGTCATAAGATGACTTCCGCCCCAGCTAAAACTTCAACAGTCATCTCACAAGAGACCTTGAGCTAATGGAAGCTACACCTACATTTCTAACCCACAGAAACAGTGAGATAAAAAAATGTCTGTCATTGTCAGCCTGAGTTTTAGGTGATTTTTTTAGGCAGTGATAGATAACTAACATAGTGAAAAATATTTGAGTATCAAAATGTATATCTCTTAAAAGCAATAATGAAATTAAAAATAAATTACATAATTTGACATTATACAGGTAAATTCCTAAATATTCAGGCTCTAATACTAGGTATCATTTACATACTTTCTATATATTATATATTATTTATATATTTTACATAAATTAACAGTGACAATAAGACCATGATAGAGAGGTTGTATTTAAGACAGGAAAAAGGACCTGGGAAGTACAAATGGGATAACTTTATGAATAATGTTTTGTTTTAATTATAAGATCCAAAGCAGATATAAGAAAATGTCGATTCTGATTGGTGTTTGTAATATTTTCTCAAAACTTTTGAAAATTGTTCTCCTGCCCTGAACATAAGTCTAAGTAAAGATTTAGTAAGACGCATGTTCAGGCTTGGGAGAATATTTTGTGTAGAGGAGGTTCAGATGTTTTATGACAAGTTCTAGCAAACCTAAAAGGAGCAAATTAATGATACGTTATTTAAATGGTTTCCAAGCATGAGAAAAGATACAGAACTTCCCGCCCACGTTGACATGTTCAGAGAAGTTTGCTGTTGGCAGATTGCCAATAAAACCATTTGCCAACAAAACTTAGACATCTGTAGTTTGAACAACAAAAAAGGAACATAGACTTAGATGGGTCAAAATACTGTTACAAAATTTGTAATTCTAGGTACGCAGAGAATTCTGGCATCAGTCAATAAATCAGTTAGAGATTTATAACTCCTTTAAACAATGCCTGCATCCTCTTGTACTGTGGGAAACACTGTTGAAAATTCCATGCAGTCCTGAGGCCACATGTATCCTGCCTCCCAGGACCTCATTCTCCCTCTAGCATGACTGAACTCTCCATGGAAGATGTGGGAGAGAGAATTTGATTAGGCTGTCCAACAAAGTCATTTCTGGAAGACACTCCATACATAGTAATCCTTTATGATGTCAAGGTTCCTCTCCTCCTCTTCCTTTTTTTTTTTTTTTTAATTTTCTTTTTGGACCTCAGTTGCAAATAAGTCAGTCATATTCCTTATTTTATGGCACATGATCATCTTTGGTCATTTCAAGGGCCCTCCCTCACCTATTTTTATGTATTTTATGTCAATGAATTCAATTCCTGTTCTCATGCCCCCATTCTCTTTCATCAGCTCTTCTATTTATTTGCATGTGTTCTCAAAAAGTGTTTGTTGTGGTTTAGCACATGTGTCCTTTACATAAATAACAGTGCCCAGGATATCTCATTCTGTTTTGTCACCAAGCAGAAATTTTTTTAAGATTTGTCTGTGCAGCTATGTGTATATACAGTCTTCCATTTCTAATTCCAGCATAATGCTGCGTGATGAGAATCACCACATGTTGCCTATCTACTTGCCCAGAAGTGAACACTGGATTTCCCTTGATGTTCATGGAACTATAAAATGCCACAGTGGATAACCTCATATGTGTCTCTCTATGTGAGAGAGAGAGGATCTGTGTGAGAATTTTCTTGGAATGTATACTCAGAAGAAGGACTGTTGGACCATGGGACACACATTTATAAAGTTTGCATAAAGCATTTCAGGTCGTTCTTAAAAATAGCCAAAAGAACTAACAATCCCACCAATAATGCATGAAGATTCCTACAAACTCAATCCTCCTACCAACACTTGGCATCATATAACACAGGAGTCAGAAAAGTATGGCCCAAGAGCCAAATGCAGCCCATATCCTGCTTTAATAAATATTTATTAGAACTCAGCCACACTAATTTGTTGACATAGTAGCTATGATGGTTTCCTGACACAATAGCAAAATTCAATAGTTGCAACAAAGACCATATGCCCCACAAAGCCTAAAATATGTTGCTTCATAGAATAAATTTGCTGGGCTCTGACAACTGCTTTCTAATTGGAGCCAGTCTAATGCCCATAGAGCAATTTGTATTCTTATTTTAATTTGGATTTCTCTGAAAAATTATACTTTCAAAAATCCTTTCATGGGCTTATAATTTAAGTATTTATCTTCTGTGAAGTTCCATTCATACTGCAAGGTACTTTCTTTTCCTTTAGTTAGATATTTACCATATTAATATTGCTGCTCACTTGCAGATACACCCTCCATTGCTTGCAGTGTTATAATATAGATGGGCCCTATGAATATTTCTCCTTTGCCAGTAGACACAATGTTAAATTTTGTCAATAGAAAGAACCATAAAGCACCTGGAATAACAGAGTCTCTCTTCCTGGCTTGGGTGTGTTCTGCCAGCCCCAGGTAGTACACATGGATTCAGCTGTGTTCAGCTCACTGAGCTTCTACCCTCTGAAGCTCCCAGAGCATGAAGCTTCTGTGGCACCTGATTGCTGCGGCTTGTGGCTAGTTCTGTGCCTAGTTCTGTGCCTAGATCCTGCAGCATGAAGTGGCCAGCAGTATCCTGCAGCCAGCCACACATGGCATCTCCCCATGGGTGGCTTCCCTAGCACCTCAGAGAGCAAATTTCTGTGAAGTCTACCAGTACTGTGCCTCAGCAAACCTCTCCACCCTCCAGTGAGCCACAGCTGAGCCCTCTCCAACCAAGTCTGGATTCCAGGCTAGGGGTAAGAATGAGCAATTCTCTCCTATCTCAGATCTCATAGTGTAACTGAACCTAATTCTGCTATTCCTGTATGTTTCAGAGTTTTCTTTATCTCTCACCAGCTAATCCCACTTAACCTCAATCACCTGTAAGATTTAATAAATCTTTATATTAAACATCCCCTGTACAAATTAATACATATTTTCTTCCTCCGTTCTGCTTAGACTCTGACTGATAAAGAATTGGGACTGGGAGTGGTACTGGGAAGTAGATCTTCTACAAAGCTAGGACTTGGGAGTTGATGTGGTCATGCCCCTGGCCTGAGCACAGTGCTAAGATTCCTGGCTAGGGGAAATGAGATGAGACTAATCCATGACATGGACTAACATGACAATTCATTAAGCTATCACCTGTGATCACCTGTGATGAGGTTCCAATCAAACAATGGCAGAGGAGCCCAGGGTCACTTGAACGGCTGTGATGATGGCCGTAAGGACAGTGGTGTGGGGTGGATCCTTCTGGATACCCTTAAAGTGCTTACAGAAAGGAAATCTCAAGCTCAGGTCCTCTAAACCTCAGCTTAAGTCACTATCTAAAGTTTCTATGACATCCCTGAAAGAATCACTTATTTCTGATAGCCACAGGACTGAGTTGCTGAAATTCAAATACAACGTGTAGTTGGGTGGAGCCACTCAGAGCCTCCTTCCTTTTCCCAGCTTGAGCCTCTATAATTCTAGACACCAACAGACCATTGCAGACCCACACACTTAGACAGCCCAAGGTCATTGTGTTCAAATGTGACCTGAAGGAAATCTATGCAGGGCTGTATCTAAGAATAAAAGCACTTCAAGAGTCTTACTCATTATACTTAATCATTCACATTTTTATTACCATCTGGCAGCCAACAGGAGTCTTTTGAAAGACCAAGCGGCATCAAAATCAAAAGGAAGAAAAACGAGAAGGTTTTGCTGAAATAAAATGAATTGACATCAGGAAATGCAAGGTACAGAGTGGACCATGCTTGGTGAAAGAGAATCCTTGGATTTCTTAGTGACTGGGCAAGTTCCCTCGTCCTGACTTGGAGACGATGTGGGGCTAGGCTCCGGGTAAAGTTAGAAAGCAGGCATTGTTTGTGCTCGGTCAGAGGCAGACAGGCACCCATGGGGTGGCTGTGCATGTGTAGACAGTGGCAAACCATCAGAGCAGGTGTGAAGAGTGCTCCGTCAACAAAGCGCTCCCTTCCGGAAGCTGGACTGACAGCTGCGTCGGCAGGAAGTCACCAAGCGAGTGTTTGCCTTGCAGAGATTTGGGGAAATTGGTTGGAAGCAATGAGAGCCACCACTGGATGGTATGCCTCCACCTGTCACGCAGCATGCTGATTGGTGGGAAGAAGATTTGCAGCCACTTTGGTTACAGGAAGGGGGGTCGTCACAAGTTGGTTGGCCAGAAAGCACAGCACCACAGGAAGTTGGCTTGCAAGAGTTCAGCGCAGAACAAGAGGACTGGCAGGTAGCCACTGGCTGGCAGACGAAAGATATGGAAGGAGCTGGTTGGCAAAAGGAGGGCACACAGCAGGTAGGATCACAAGAACTGAACACATAAGTCAAAGGCTGGCAGGGAGCAGGCACACAGGGAAGTGACTGGCAAGTCTCGAGGACGTAGCAGATGGGGTAATATGTTGGTTTACAGGTCTGGCCTTTGCCCCAGATGGGTTGACATGAACCTCCTTGGTAGCTAGTGGGTTGGCTTGGACTAGCTGTACAGACGATTGGTGGGCAGGATGTTTCAGGGCAGGAGGTCACTTCAGAGCAGGACGGCTGGCAGGATGGAGCATCGCAGCAGACTGATTGGTCACAAGCTGCCCGACATGATCCAGAGGTGCAGACAGGTTCCTGGCAGGAGCTTTGCTGGCAGGGACTGGTATCACAGCACTTCACCTGACACCTGGTGGCATCTAAGGAGGGTGGCTGGCCAGCTCCAGATTGACAGCAGGCTATGCGGGAGCACATGGGTTGGCAAGTAAAACCCACACAAGAGGCAGGTAGAAGGCAGGTGGTTTGGCATGAAGCAGGTTCACAGCCACTCGAGGCACCACTGGACACCTGACAGTTTTCCTGGACTGTGGCCAGCTGCCATGTCCTGCTCTGGCAGGAACTGGGCAAACAGATTGCATATCGGATGCGGCCACCACCTGGGCATGTGGAGACAGTGGGTGCAGCGGGAATGGCGGTGGTGTCTCCAGCACAACAGCTGTCCACCATGGTGCTGGTGCTGACCCAGCTGGAAGGTTGCACACTTGAGTTTGAAAGGTATCCAGTACACAGGGGCTTTTATAGTTCTTCGCCAGGGGAGTTGGCACAACCTATAGCATCTTTCTTTGTTATTGTTTTTACTCATTTGTATGCAAACATCTGATTATCAGGCTTCAGGAGCCCAGCCTTAAGTATGTATCTTTTTAGTTGAGAGTTTTCATTGCTGACTTTGGATTCGCTGGGATGAGCTGTCTCTTTTATAGGGTGTACCCCAGCCTCGCTAAAGCAGGCTTTTCCCGGCACTAACCTCTCATCAGGAGGCCCACATCACACCAGAGGGCCCTGTTCTCTCTCCAGGAATGTGGTCCTGGGCCATCAGACAGCCAAGAAATGAAGCTCTGACCCAGTTGGAACAGGGGAGTGTCGGAGATGGGCACCAAAAAATCATTCAGTGGAACTCATGGACACTAAAGTGCCTCTACTTCTTTCTGGAACCTTTCCAATTGTCTTTCCTTAAACCTAACTTTCCTGATACCATTACTACTAATAATAATAGTAATGGCTTTTATTCATTGCATTTTCACTACAGACCAAGCCCCGGACTGCATTTTTCATCAAATACTCCCCATGACCAAGTGTAGCTGTCATTGCTATGTTAGGAATGGCAAAGCTAAAAATAAAAATCAAATGAAAACAGACATCAATTTTAAAACACAGTTAATACTATGTTGACCTTTGGGGAAGCTTATAATCTCCTGACATTAGCTTTTCTTGAGACTTAAAATAAAAGCAGAAATCATAAAAAGTGGCATAACTAACTCAGAGGCTTTAAATCATGTTTTCAAAACTGTGTAATTAAGGGGTAGAAACAAGATTCAAACCTAGCTCTGCTGACCCCTAAACCTCTGAACTTAATCATCTGTTAGGCCTCCTCATGTTGGATGGCTTCCCCACAGTGATTGACGGCTCAGGAGTAGGTCACCCTGATGCCAGGTGGGGATCATCTGCTCCCTCCAGTGACTGCTGTCAACAGTTGGATCAAACTGGTGTGAGGACTTACCTCCCCTTATCAATACTTCAAAGGACAATCTTATAATTCCAAAATTTTTTAAACTGCAAAATATTTCACCAAGATGTATTAAACTCAGTCTATGGAGTCAACAATACTTGAATTCTGTTTAGTATAAAAACACATCTTCTAGAAGGAAAAGAAAGACATCCCTGCAAAGTGGATTTAGTCTTAAGTCAACTCCTTCCAAGAGGAGTTCACAATGGGCTATCTTGATCCTTTTATAGTTCTAAAGCAGTTAATTTTTTACATCTATTTTTTCTCTTAGTGATTCTGCTTTTGGTTCCTTTCCTCTTAAAAGGATTTCTCAAGAAAAAAATCCTTCACCATAGGGATATTGGCACTCGAATGTGTTTAGCAGCTTAATTCACAACTGCAAAGATGTGGAAACAACCTATCAAGCCTATCAACCCATGAATGGATTAATAAACTGCACTATATGTATACCATGGAATACTATTCAGCCATAGAAAAAGATGGAGACTTTGTTATCTTTTGTGTTTATCTGGAGAGATTTGGAAAACATTCTCCTAAGCAAAGTATCACATGAATGGAAAATGGAGCGTCCCATGTACTCAATACTGAGTTTAAACTAACATAGTAACAACTACAGGCCCACATGAGAGAAAAATTCAATTAAATTCAAGAAGGTGGGAATGGGCAAGTTCTTCCCAACAGATACAATGTATGGGTATGTGGCACACTTCCTGGGTGAAGGAAGTAACTACAACTTGGACTTTACCTTAAATGTATCTTTATTGTATGTACCCTCCTATTAATCTAAAATTTAGAAAAAAAATTTTAAATAAAATTTAAGACATAAGAACAACAATAGAAAGGAACCTCTCACTAGAGAGAATATCCATTTTGCTGTGATTCAAATAACTAAAGACACCTAGTGAATCTACTAAAGACATCTTGCAACCACGTCAAGAAATACAGTGATTCATAAAATCATCGACTTTGGACAGAACTGGGTTTTAGTTATTTGTGTGTTACTTACTAGCTGTGACTGTCTTGAATTTCATTTATTGCTACATGCATACGCACACACACACACACATTTATTTATATATATATGTACATATATATATACCAATAATGTATATAATGTATTCATACACACACATTTTATATATATACCAATAATATTTGTTATCTTGAGCATTGTATCTTGCATCTCTTATTATAGCAGAAGTCAAATGTGACATGAGTGTTTTAATATAGTTTTTTGCTTTCTTAAAATTTGTATACATATTTTTGGCACCATGTCTGAGTGGTGTGTGGTGTGCGTATTCATGCATATGCATACATCTATGTGTAAACTTTTTGAATTTTATAAAGAAAGTTGAACTTCATATATATTAGGTAAGTCCACCCTATATATGTGTGTGTCTATATATGTATATAGATCTATATCGAGGGAGAGGCCTTCTGAGGTTTGTTTTTATCAATGCACATTATGTTAGTAAGTTTCACCCGTGTTGTTTCATGCCGCCATTCTCCGATCATTTTCACTGCAATATTCCATTGTATGAATAGACCACAATTTACATGTCTGTTGAGGGGCACTTGGATTGTTTGTCCTTCGGATTCTTCCTCTTGTACATAGCAAGAAAATAGGAAAGGAAGAAAATACTACTTCACAAAATTGCTGTGATTTATGTGAAACACTAAGTCCAGCTCTTGGCACAGAGCCTCTTGACTTAAAAGGAGTCGGAAAACAAATCCCAATGTCCTGATGAGGCAGCAGCTCCCAACCAATGTGCAGGGTGTGTTTTTCTCTTGACTTACTTCCTCTACTATTGTCTAGCCTCGTGGTTCTCAGGTTTTGCACACCCAGAGGGTGTTGGGCAATGTCTGGAGACATTTATAGTCATCACACTCAAGGGACACTAGTGGATCTGGTTGGTAGAGGCCAGGGATGCTGCTTGACATCCTACAATGCCCAGGACAGCACCCATGACAAAGAATAATCCAGCCCAAATGTCAGCAGTGCCGAAGTCTAGAAGCCCTGGTCTGCCCCCTTACTGTGCCTCTGATGGCCCAAGCTGTACCTGAGAACACGGGCAGCCCTCCATTCTGTGTACTAAGTGCAAAAGGTGACTGGAGAGATTCTGTCCTTGGAGGTTGTAAGGAGATATACATGTTTATCCAAACAATGTCTGGAAGGAACTAGGAGAACAAAAGGAAAATTCTCATAAGAAATCCAGGTAATCCAGAACTTTCTTATTGTGAGAGTGCTCCCCTCTTGCTGTTTTCATCCCACTGTGGACCCCAAAGCCATTGACTTCCTTCCCAGTCTCTCTCTATCCAAGACCATGTCCCTCCACTGAGTTCTCCACACCAACGCCAGAGGGATGTTCCAACACCCAGTGCTCCTCACATCACTGCCCTCTACAGCCCCTTAGTGCTTTTGTGCCAGCCCTGTCCCAGATGCAAACATGTCTGTCCAGCGTGTAAGGCCCAACTTGAGCAGGTCACTGTCTACTCTTTGAACTTGGGGCCCACCAATCCTCCAAGCGCAACTCTGCTCAAGCCTTGCCTAATGAACAGTTGCTCTCAAGCCCCACTCATTTGTTCATGTTCCCTCTGCCTAGAAAGTTCTTCCTTCCCTATTTGTAAATGGTTAAATCTTACTGTGCTGAAAGAATCAGCTCCAGCATCCCATTCACAAGATTCTTTCCTGGTTCCTACCTACATCCTGCTGAGTTCATGGTGCCCTGTGCTTACCTCTCACCTGGTGCTTAGCACAAAGGAATCTAACAATTGTCCAGTTTGTCTGTCTCTCCACCAGAGAATGAGCTCCTTGAGAGTAGAGACTGAGATTTTTTCCCTTTTTATTCTGAGAGCCTAACAGCTATCTAATAATGCTGAAGGCACGGAGGAATGGCTACATGGATAGATGAATGGATGTATGGATGGATAGATGGATAGATGGATGTGTGGGTGGATGAATGGCTGGCTGTGTGGATGGATGGATGGATGGATGGATGGATGGATGGATGGATGGATGGGTGGGTGGATGAATGGCTGGCTGTCTGGATGGATGGATGGATGGATGGATGGATGGATGGATGGATGCATAAATGCATGGATGGATGTGTGGATGGCTGGCTATGTGGATGAATGAATGGCCGTGTGGATGGATGGATGGATGGATGGATGTGTGGGTGGATGAATGGCTGGCTGTCTGGATGGATGGATGGATGGATGGATGGATGGATGGATGGATGGATGGATGGATGGGTGGGTGGATGGATAGATGGATGTGTGGGTGGATGAATGGCTGGCTGTGTGGATGGATGGATGGATGGATGGATGGATGGATGGATGGATGGATGGATGGGTGGATGGATGGATGGATGGATTGATGGATGGATGGGTGGGTGGATGGATGGCTATTTGGGTTAACGGATGGATGGATGGATTGATGGATGGATGGATGGATGGATGGATGGATGGGTGGGTAGATGGCTGTGTGGATGGCTGGCTGGGTGGATGAATGAATGGATGGATGGATCAATAGATGGATGGATGAACAAAGTAAGTCACTGATGCAACTATAATATTAACAAAATGACAATGAGAACATCAGGTCACTTCAACTTAGCCAATTTAATTGGACAGTTAAATGTTTTACCACATTAAAGAAGTCCCCAAGAAGCACAAGCATGCACAACAAGAGAGCACATACATCCAGACAGAAAACTTTTATGTCAGGAAAGCGACTTTAGATGACATGTCTCTTCTCAGTGTAACAGTAGCAGGAAGCAAGGACTCAGAATGTCCCTTGGACCATTAGAATACTGACATTTCTGATGAGTTCTCTGAAGCTTAAGCAGATGGTGAGGGCAGTACAGAAAGAAAAAGATCCTGACTAAATTATACTAAACTTTGGAGAGGGCAGTCGAGTTTTCTCTCCAGATTATGGCTTACTTCGCAGGAATTGGTGAGGCTGGTTCAGCAGACAGCAGGCTTGCTGGAAGTGGGCTGAGTGGCTACAGTCTCACGGGTAATTGGAGTGCTGGGTTTGGACTCAGTGGGCTGGCAGGGACCCTCTTCTGAGACCTCTGCCTTGCAGCGGGCTGAGTCAGCACAATCCGGTTGGCTGGCAGTGAACTTCTTACAATCCTCTTTGCTGGAGTCTAACTCAGTGCAAGGCCGGCGGGTACAGATAGGGCGGTAAGAGTAGGAGGTGAGGCAGATGGGGCGGCGCTGGATGGAGTAGCAGGGACGGTAGCAGGCAGGACGGTAAGAGATGGAGGTCACATAGGGTTGCCTATAGGAGAGGAGTCCAGAACAGATCGGGCGATAGACCGGGCGGCAGACTGGTCGGTAAGAAACTGCAGGACTGCAAGGCCGTTTGCAGGAACTGGATACATAGTAAGTCCGAGGGCAGGTGGGCTGGCAAATGGCAGATGCGGAAGACCCTGGTCGGCAGCAGAGAGGCTGGCAAGAGGTAGGTGGACAGGACACAGGCTCACAGCTGACCGAACGACAGGGCTTGACCACGTAGCAGGTAGGCTGGCAGGGGCTGGGCACACAGACAGCTGGTGAGCAGGGGCTGGGCTCAGAGCAGATGGGCTGGCAGACACTGGAGATGCAACAGGAAGGCTCCTGGCAAGTGCTGGAAACACAGGGTGGTTCACAGGGGCTTGGAACACAGCAGACAGGGCGGAGGCAGACCGGCTCACAGACCAGAGTCATGCAGGGAGCCGGCTGGCAAATGCTGGTCTCTGGACAAGATGGCTCACAAGGACTGGGGTCACAGCAGACAGCCTGGCAGCTACTGGCCACAGAGCAGATAGAGGGACCACAGCTAGGCGTCGGGCACACTGGCTGGCAGCAAACGGGCTCACAGATCATGGGTTGGCAGACACTAGGCACAGTGCAAACAGCTGAGCCACTGCTGGGCTCACAGGCAACTGGCTGGCAGCAGCTGGGTTTGCAGAGGACAGGCTGGCAGCATGTCGGCACACAGAGGACCGGTTGACAGGAAGTAGCTTCACAGCACACAGGTTGGGCACAGCTATTCTCGGGACAAGTAGGCTCACAAACAGTGGCCTCACAGCACAGGGGTTGGGCACAGCTGCTCACGGAGCAAGAAGGTTCACAAATGGTGGGCTCACAGCACAGGGGTTGGGCACAGCTGCTCACAGAGCAAGAAGGTTCACAAATGGTAGCTGCGCAGCACACAGGTTGGCAGCAGCTGCTCACAGGACAGGAGGGCTGACAGCATTGCGGACCGCAGCTGGAGGATCCACAGCTATCTTGACACGTCACCAGCTGCCATGTCTGGCTCCGGCAGGAACTGGGCAAGCAGACAGGCCCTCCACAGCTCACCCCGGTGGAGCAGAGAGAGAGGGCAGGCACAGAGGGGCATTTCCGGGAATAGCAGCTACCAGACATGGTGAGGGTGCCTGTGCTTCCTTGTGAGTGCCGAGAGCTGGTAACCTGACTGTGACAGCTCTCTGAGGCCCTTGCTTTTATACTCCCTCACTGACACATGCTGTTTGGGGCCCCTGCATCTCTTCCTCATTGCAGTTTAGGGCGGTTTGTAGAGGAACATCTTATTATGCCAACGTTTGTTGATCTGGAAGCTGTTTGTCTGCTCATGAAGACGTGTTTATTTATTGACTTGCTAAATTTGGAGTCCTCAGAGCTCTAGGTAGTCTTAAAATAACCATTATCACCTCCATGCGGGATGATCTGAGCATCATGAACAGGGAAAGAAGAATGAAACTTATAATTTACCCACCTTCTAGTCTTCTGTACAAGGCCCTGGGTTGTACAGAGGATGCCCATGTGGATAACACCTACTCACCCACTGTCCTGGACCTCACCGCCTAGTGAGGCGGACAGACTAACAAAAGGACAAGTTCAACCACAGACATGCAGGGATTAGCAGAGAAGAGCAGGGGTGAACTCAGCCAGGAGGGGCACACCTGGGCTGCATTTTAGACAACTACACCTTATGGCAAGGATCTTACCTAAAACCATCAGCGATCCAGGAAGAAGAGGTTCTTCTCTCCCATGAGAGATGAAGAGATGGGGCAGAGGGTAAGAAGTGTCAGTTACTTGCTGAAAGGGTACACATGCCACCTTCCCCAGCCCTAATCCAGGGCTGCTGTCTTTCCTCCTCACCAGCCCGTCTAGATCAACCTTTCTCAATAGACTTCATCAAAGTCACGGATCACAGGATCAGCCCACTGACATCCTGTCCCGGGAGCAGCCATGCCCTAGAACATTTGCTCGACTTGTCCCTGGGGAGCCCCTGATGCATCTTGCCTGCTCCTCCTCAAGCATTCAGGAGGCCTCCAGGTCCTCTTAGCCTTTGGAGATTTGACAGCTCCAAAAAAAAAAAAAAAAAGTGCCTCCAAGACCTAAAAGATAAAGAGGAAAAATAAGAGGTTACAGGGTGGCTTCTCAGATTTGTCTGTCAAAGACATTGTGAATAAGAGATTGTTCTTTGCTACTGTTTGAGACCAATGAGAAGAGAAATGAACCCCAAGGTTTTTTTTTTCTTTTTTTGAGATGGAGCCTCAAGCTATCCCCCTGGGTAGAGTGCCATGGCATCACAGCTCATAGCAACCTCCAACTCCTGGGCTCAAGCGAGTCTCCTGCCTCTGCCTCCCAAGTAGCTGGGACCACAGGTGCCTGCCAC
>CAUYQV010069820.1:0-18835 GCA_963574575.1 Galagoides demidoff
GGGTACAGTGTGGTGTTTTCACACACAATCAGAAACACTTCCATCAAACTGGTTAACATAGCCTTCATGTCATTTTCTTAGTTATTGTGTTAAAATGTTCATATTCTACTCATAGAAAGATTCACTTGTACCCTTGTAAGATAAACCACAGAAGTGATCCTTCCAATCCCCCTCCCTCCACCCATTCAAGAGATTTTAATTAAGAAGAACTAAGAGAAAGTTTAGGGCACTTCCAAAGAGAGGTGCATGTGGGTCCCTCTTGTGAAGGAGATAAAGTGAGAGAGAGCTGCACATAAGGGCAGTGTAAAGACTTCTTCCTCTCAGTTTAAAATGGGTTGTAGGTCTTTTCTTGGTCTCCTTGCACCTCCAGGCATTACTGCCTGTTCCTATGGGTTGAGTGGTGAATGATTGTATGGGCCCTCCAGACTTCTTTGTCCCACAGGCCATCTTTTCCTCCCATCCCCTTTGAAACCCCTTTCTTTGTGTCTCCTCTCATCACTAATCAGGCTTAGAGTAGGGGAATGGGTCAGAGTTTGCTAGCAATTCTGGAAGCTAGTCATATCACACTACTGGAAGAGGATCAGGAAGAGGCCTGATTTGGAAATCTTATGGACAGGTGTTGGCTCTTGGTGATTACTGCATTTCTAAGTAAATTCCCATCTAAGTGGTGGTGACAGCTTTAGGGTCACTAATGGTTATTATGGCCAACAGTTGGGAAGGAAAGCTGTTTGCTGAGTAGGAAGGGAGGACAAACTAGAACCAGTTCCTTGGGATCTGTTTGTCGCCACTTCCACCTGGTGTTCGCATCCAGAGTATAATGGCTGGTGCTTCACTTCCCATCTCAATCTCATGCAACTTCCCTTTTAGCCAACTCTAAGCTAAAACCAAATGGAGAAGGAGATAGTGGGAAATATTGAGTTTATAGAAATAGCCTCCTTCTAAACTTTTATCCTATAATAACATTTGTAAAGATCTTGGAATATAAAGCCAAATTATCTAATATCACGATTGAATCTGGAGAGCGTTCTAAATTTGGTATACCCCTTTCCAATAATTTTCAAGTGAGGTCTATTATTATATATCACAAATCAACGATAGGCACATAATATTTAAGTTGCCATTCAATTTAATAATATAACTATGCTTTCAGGTTGTTGCACAGCCTTCCTACTAATGCTTGCATAGTATTCTACCTAGTCGCTGTGGCAAATATTAATTTGCTTCCATTCTACTGTTACATATTTAGACTGTGTCCTGGTTTTCATAGATATAATCCCATGTAGTCAATTATAATGCATTCCTAGGCAGGTCTATAAAAGTGAAATGCATGAAATTTGTACCATATGCTTATAACTTATAAGGGAAAGGCCATTCCCCAAAGCTAAAAATTTTATAAAATCCATATCTCTGTTTCTTTTAAGACAATGTTTTTCCACAAACTACTCACAGAAAGCTTTTGTTTTTTATTTGTAATAGAACATTGTCAACTAGTTTAATTCCAGTGAGTGACTGAAGCTAAACATGTCCTCATTTTTTCCTTTTTGTAATTTTACTACATTTTTAGAAGTAGTATTTCTATTTGAATTAGCATTTTTCTTTTCTGCTAATTTTTACATTATTTACAAAACAAGCATAACATTCTATATCAAAATAATTGCATAAACATTGCTGAAGAGGAAAACATGATGGCAACATTGCTAAATGTGAATGTTTCCAAGTCCAAGAACAAAGAAATAGCTTAAAATAATCATTTTCAGCTTTTGTACAGAAGTATTGGGTAATTAGAACAGAGGGATTAGAGTAGGAGGCTAGGAAATAGGACTGAGGCCTGATGCACGGGCTTGTAGAGTGGGTGCAAGTGTTGAAGGGAACAACCTCGAGCAGAAACTAACTGGGGTGGTTTCAACCAGCTTGTCAGTGATCTCCATCACCATGCCTGAATTTTGGCTAATTACAGTATCATTTATATTGCAGTTTGAAAATTTCTTCACCCAGGAAATCACTATGACAGTTCTAAAACAACCACATGAAGTACAAAAATGAGAGAGAACCCAATTCTATGAATCATTACCAAATTCTTAGGTAAGCTAAGCTCAGCTAAGCTAACCTCTTAGCTTTGAATATTCCTTACCTCAATTAGTAAGGTTTCTCTCTCTCTCTCTTTCACACACACATACACTTTTGCTTTCAATGAAAACAAAACAAAACAAAAAAAACCCAAACTATTGCTTGCTTGCCTTATGTGCTACATCCTGAGATTCTTTTCTTCTGACAATCCCCAAGAACTTGGAAAAACCCCACTTGGAGGCTGCTAACAGAAGTGTTATGGAAGTTCAAAGCATGAAAAGTCAGGTGTTTCTCTAGAAGGTACCAAAGAGTTTTCATGCTGATAGCATTTCCCAAATTTTGAAGCATTTTAAGATAACTACATGATTAAAAAATGTGAGCATTTTATGGCTCTTGATAAATGGGAATACGGTGGGGAGGCACATAGATTAGTATAGTGGTTGGAATCAAAATCATGAAAGTTCATCTGAACTAAACAGGGGTCAGTCTTGATCCTGAAAATGCTAGCAGGTTCTCACAGAGGCAGGGGATTGACAGGACCAGATTTGTTTTTGGAAAGATTTTTTTGGCATCTCTGGTCAGTAGAAATTGGAGAAGCTAAAGAAAGACCAGTTAGGAAAATAGTGTCATAATTCAGAAAAGATAAAACAAAGCATCAATGAGGATAGAGAAAACAGGAAAGTGATAGACAATATTACAGTGGTTAAAGGCACCGTAACTGTGACCTGCGCCTTCAGCTGTGGGAAATGGGAAATGAGCAGAGAGTCTACTGTGGTTTTCAGAGTTTCATCTTGGGCAACTGAGTTCATGATGATGTTATTCGCCAAGACAGAATATTGGAGAAGACACCATTTCACTGGTATATATGGTGAGTTGGGTGTCATCCAGAAAGAGTTAGACATACCTATGTGATAGCTAAGAGAGAAATATTCATCCAATAGTTTAAAATATGCATGTGCCAATGGAGTTGGAGCAATAACTGAGTAGTTTCAGGAATAAGGAAATTCATCTTGAAGAGAATATTTGAGTGAGGTAACTTAGGGACAAAATGTGCAGGCAGACGAGCAGAGGGCCTAGGACAAAGCCTTGGGGAGCAGAGACATTGTGTAGTCCTGGAAGGAACAGAAAATATCAAAGAAGCATAGAAAAAATGTGGGGAGATGTAAAATACTTTAGTATTTCATATATGCTGTGTAGGAAGGATTTCTGGTTTATGAGTCAGATAATGTGTGCATTTGTGCTGTTTCTAGGCGTGTGGGCTAAAAACTTAACATCACTACATTTTTATTTTCTCCTATACAAGGTGAGACAAGGGCTCCTGCAGCCTGGCTTGCAGGTTTATAGCAGATGGGATGATGTATGCTAAAGCATTCTGGAAACACTCCAAAGCACCACATAAATGTAAAAACTTATTACTATTTTCTAGATAATGACTTCTTTTACTTTTGCTCTTTCTTTCTTCCTTTCTACCAAATAGGATGTTAAGTAAGCTGATAATTTCAGCTTTCTATGATGGGATTACCACTTGCATTGAAAGAAAAATTACTGAAAGATTTATAGGCCTACCAACAAGGCTAGGCCATGAACTTCTAAGATACAGAACAGAAGGCACATTACATTTTTCAAGATTTACTATAATATGCTCTTAAGATAAAGCTGATATTGGATTAGCACTAAGAAAATCAATCTTTGGAAATTTGGTGATGTGCTTGGCATCACTATAAAAATAATTAGAAGAAAATTGGGTTTCTAATTCAAGATAGATGACTGAATATTAGACTGAATTTAAGACTGAATATCTAGTCTTAAAAGTCTGGCCCACAGCAGCGATGCCTGAAGAGAAATGTCCAGAGGCAGTGGAATTCCTCTTCCTACCTGCTTCTAGGTTTTTATAGGCCTTCCTCCTGTTTCAGTCCTGTCTGATTTTTCCCTATTTACTTCCATTCTAAGGAAATTTTCTGAACCTGAACATTAATAATAGAGTGTATTCACTCATTTCAGGTACTAAAATAGGTATGTATTCATTCTTAAACACACTTTCTCAGAGAGTAAATTGTGAACCTCCTAGACGGACAGACTGAGGTAATCCCCCTGGCGAAGCACTGCTCAGAGGATATATCTCTTTAAAGAGGAAGGCAAGGACTTCTTATTATCACAAAGGAACTGAGTGAAACATGGCAGAGTATAATGAAAATAGTGCTTGGAATAAAAAGCCTTCATTTTTTTTTTTTTTTTAATCACTGATTAAATGTGCGGTGTTCTTAGCTTGGTCACTTAATCTCTGAAATTCCCATTTGCCCATCTTTAAAATGGGCATACGTAATGGATACAATAATAATAACACCAACCCTACTCACTCTCACAGAGTGATTTGGAGCATCAAGAGAGAGAAAGCTTATTGGTGAAAGTAGTTACAGTTCTATATGTCATTACTTTTATTTTAGTTAATGGTCAAGTGCTGGAGAAGGAATATTACAGCCCTTTTTATAGCAAATAATATATTTTACTTTTGCTCAATAGCCTAAACTCTTAGTAGTTAGAATATAAAACTTCAAATATAACATATTAATTACATATACCTGAAACTATAGACTTGAATTTTTAATATTGTGTGTACATTTTAAGGAAAAAAAGCTTATGATTGTGTCAGGATTTCTGGTTGTTACTCAGTACATAGATCCTGAGTGGATGAATGCCTTTGGAAGAGATTTATTTTACATTGTTAGCATAGAGCTATTCCTTATCATATTTTCTAGAAATTTCTCATAATAACAGAAACTACTAAACTTGAATACTTTATTGATGGAGCTTCACGCAGGAGGATTAATAACAGTAGGACAGCTTGTCAATAATAATATGACTAATGCAGAGAAATTCTGCCTTGAGGTGTATGCAAGGATCACTCACGCTTATTCTCATGGTTTGAAGGGTCATTACCCTAGCAATTCAATTATCATTTTGTCACAGTAATATGAACATATGTATGTTAATAATATTATTTATCAATTCTTTTAAACAAATCCATAATATACTTAAGATCAGATCCATAACCATGCACTCCCCAGGGGACAATTATTTTTTATTCTTGTGGTTGACGTTTTGTTTAAATACTTTCTAAAATAACATATAAGAGCGACTTAATATGATTTTGCATGAAAGAGTGAATTTTCTCCTGTTTGGTTTATAATGAGTATTGACTATTATCTATTCTTTGACTATAGAGTTGAAATTCTCTTCCAGGGAGTATTAGTGAATACTGTAGACTCCTTTTGTGTCTAATTCCCTTTCTTTTCCTCCTGCTTTTCTTTTCTTTCTCCTTTTTGCCCATTCCTCCATTTTAACCCCTGTCATCAGTACAGCACAGGCTGATGGTCCTCTATCTGCCACGGAATGTATGAGGTGCTACATTTAGAAGATCTCTCAAATCTGTGGTCCTCGGCTGAGGGTGATTTTCTCCCCAGGGGCCAGGCAGCCCTCCCTGGAGACATTTTTGCTTATCTCAATTGGGGAAGTGTCACTGGCAAGTACTGGGTAGAGCCAAGGTCACTGCTAAATAAAAAGGACAATAAAATGTCAGTAGTGCTGATGTGGAGAAATTCTGCTCACCTAATTTCTCTCTTGACTGTATACTCAGAGTTGGCATCATCTCTGCAGGATCCCCACCAGGCGCTTTCTACCTGCTCTATCACAACTTCTAAGATGGAGTTTCTGATGATAATTATACACAACATCCTTCTACACGTAGAAAGTATTGTAGGCTTTGGATTACTGCTTGGAAGTTTCTGTTTCTTTCACAGTCACCTTAATTACCTTGTGACAAGACTTCGTTTTCTCTGTGTGATTATTGCAGTTTATTAACCACATTACTATGAAAACCCTTTGGATTAAAAATTAACATAGAGCCAGCTCAATGGCTTATGCCTATAATCCCTGAATAGGGAGGATAGCGAGGGGCCAGGAGTTCACAATGTGGAGAGAACCTATCACTGTAAAAAAGATTAAAAAATTATCCAGGTGCAATGGTGCACACCTGTAGTCCCAACTACTCTTGGAGGCAGAAGAACCCATTGTGCCCAGGGGTTTGAAGCTGCGGTGAGTTATGATCGTGCCACTGAGTTCATCCTTGATAACAAAGTGAGACTCTGCCTCAAAAACAAAACAAAACTCAGAATGTTTTATATTTCTTTTCAGTAAGTGTGATCTTATTAGAAAGCAAAGGGTCTGGTTTATAGCATGCAGTGTTTAAGAGATATTACAGATAATTCCTGAGAGCACAAACTTGGAATCCATATTCTCTGGGTTAGAATACTATGATACCTATTATATTAGCTATTCAAACCTAGGCAGGTACAGATTTTTCATAGGATCAATGTAAGTGATGAATGAATTACTACTATATATCATTGGGACAAAAATGTTAATAGTTTAAAGGTACAGTGTTATGTACCACTAAGAGAAAATGGTAATTAATTTATTTTATGCCCTCACGTGTAAGGCATGTTCCAAAGGTTGTTAAAATGTGGAAAAAATAGGCACTTTAAAACCAAAAGAAATACAATATCTGCAAAGCATTTAGTAGACTTCTGCCTGGCCCTGCGTATGCACAAAATATTTATTAGCACTTCGACCAATTGATACATAATAAACACTAATATGAAAATGGGCAATACTGTTCAGGAGGAACTCCAGACTTGCAGCACTGCCAACATGCTTCTTCAGCAAGAGGAATTTTTTTCCTTTATCTTCACTGGCAATACTACTATTCATTCATGTTTTAGAGAGTCATTAATGATGTGAGCATGAATATTGATTATGCTATTCTGCAATGAACTCATTGAAAAAATAAGTGTAGCCAACTAACTGGAAACATTTTGTGGGATGAGAAATTTTGGTTTGAAATGTTCTTAATTGATTCTTTATCTGATTTGATTTCATGTTTTGTGTGTCAGTAGCCTGATGTATTTTCTTGGCAGTTCTTTGTGAGAACCAGTCATTCTCATGGGCTTTCACACCATCCTATGAGCATCTGTTTACGTTCCTCTCTTTGTATTGTATCTTAGTCTTTCTTCATATGCCTTCTCCATCTTAATACAAAGACCTAGAGGAAAGGGACCAGGTGTCAATGGTCAGTTACAGGTGGAGTCATGGCCAAAGTCACAATGGTGGGCTACTAGTTGAACTAGATCTCAGAACACAGGACTCCAAGATTCCAGATTAGGGATTATCCTCCTTGGTGGAGTCCTGGGGTCTATATACCTGGTCCAATTTCAGGCACAGTCTAAGTTTAGAGTTTAAACTATATAACTTTTTAGTTTCTTTTTGCCATAAGATGTAGCAAACATAAATATGTCAGGAATAGAAATTACCATAATCTGGCATATACAATGCTCTCCAGTGATTGATGTGCACTCACTTTATTTTTTATTTTTTGAGACAGTCTTACTCTGTGCCTTAGGTAGAATGCCATGGTGTCATAGTTTTCAGTAACCTCAAACTTTCAGGCTCAAGGCATCCTCTTACCTCAGCCTCCTGAGTAGCTGGGATTACAGGCACTTTCTACAACACCTAGTTTTTCTATTTTTAGTAGAGAGGGAGACTCACTTTTGCTCAGGTTGGCCATGAACTCCTGAGCTCAAATAATCCATTCACCTTGGCCACCCAGAGTGCTAGGAATATAGGCATAAGCCACTGTGCCCAGCCTGCAACAAACTTTCAGCAAAAAAATCTTTTGTTTTAATTTTTTTTTTTTTTGAGACAGAGCCTCAAGCTATCCCCCTGGGTAGAGTGCCATGGCATCACAGCTCATAGAAACCCCCAACTCCTGGGCTCAAGCGAGTCTCCTGCCTCCGCCTCCCAAGTAGCTGGGATCACAGGCACCCGCCACAACGCCCAGCCACTGTTTTAATTTTTTAAAGAAGAGGAGAATGTCTACATAGCGGTGCCTCCTTCTCTTGTGAGGAGAATGAGGCACAGTGCTGGTCACTGGAGAGAAGCCACGAGCAGGCCCAGGTGTCAAGTGACAGTGGTCTGAATGACCTGAGTATCCAACCTCATACCCTGCCCCCTTCTAGCCCACCCTCGTCCCCACATCCTTTCTTTTCTATTCCCATCCATGTCTGTTGGTAGGAACATGGCCATGGCCATTCTGCTTAGAACTCTAGTAGGCTTATTTCCTGGGAAGCTGGTCTGAGGGGCCAAGGCCAGCTCTTCCTACCCCAGGCTCCTGGTGGTGGATTCCTGCCCTTTCTAGCCTTCCTCTTCTCTCATATAGCTGGCCCTGTGCTGAGGCACCTGGGATCCCACACTGAGGGGGAAGCCTTCCCTGATGATAACTGGTGAAGTATGAATTTACATTTCTGTTTAGTAACTAGACTATGACCTCCCGAGCCATCCAGACCTTGGCATTCAGTAATGTCAGAATGAGTGACACCAACCTCTCCTAAACTTGCAAATCCTACAAATCACCTGGGGATTGGTTAAACTGAGACTTCTGAATCACACCCAAACACACTGAATCAACTCTCCAGGAGAAAGACTTGGGGATCCACTTCATTAACAAGCATCCTAGGTAGTTCTTCCTATTTGCAAATTTGGGAAATTATATCAACTCAATCCCTTGTTCAGACAAGAGGGTTCAGATAAGTCAAAGGCTCAAAATTGCAATCTTTGGGCTAAGGTACCCCTGAGCTTTTTCTTTTCTTTTCTTTTCTTTCTTTCTTTTTTTTTTTTAAGACCAAGTGTTACTATGTCACCCTCGGTAGAGTGCTGTGGTGTCACAGCTCAAAGTAACTTCAAACTCTTGGGCTTAACCTATTCTCTTGCCTCAGCCTCCCAAGTAGTTGGGACTACAGGCACCTTCCACAATGCCCAGCTATTTGTTGGTTGTAGTTGTCATTGTTGTTTCCTGGCTCGGGCTGGGTTCAAACCCACCAACCTTGGTGCATTTGGCTGGTGCCATAACCACTGTGCTAAGGGCGCTGAGCCCCTGAGATTTTATTCTGTACTTCCAGGGAACTTTGCAGAAAAAAACTTAATGAGGCCTGAGGCCCAAAGTCACAACAGTAGGCTACTAGTTGAACTGAGTCTCAGAACACAGGTCTCTCAGACCTTTGCTCTGGGATCTTCCTCCTCAGTAGTGTCCTATCGCCTCAGAATGGAGCCAGCTGGATGAGAGATGAGGCAGCCCAGAGAGGGCTAGGAACTACTGTTAGGAACCTGAGGCAGACAAGGCTGGCCCTGGCCCTGCATACCAGCTTCCTGGGAAATAAGCCCATCAGTGTTCTCAGTAGAGTAGCCATGGCACTATTCCCACTGACAGACTGGGATGGAGATACTAAATGGGAGGAAGTGGGGATAAGGCTTGGCTGGGAGGGGACAGATGGGGTAGGTCAGGCCCTCAAGACACACGATCACTCTCATGTGTCACAAGGGCTCACTGCCAACTTCTCTGTAGGTGTTTGTACTTCTGGCAAGAGAATAAGGTGCCACTGTGCAGCCACTTTTGCCTGCCTTTCGCCTGACATTATCGCCTGCCTGTTTCCAAGATAGAGGTGGTGGCAGTGTCTGGCCCAGTCAACTAGGCAACTGGAGGCGTCTGCAGCTGTGGAACCTGCTGGGTCAGGGGGCTCCAGGGAAGGATGTTTGCATGAAGCAGGGGCAATTACCATATTACAGGTATTATTTTGCATACAGATACCATTATTATTTTCTAGATTTGCACTTTTAACACATAGGCATAAATAAAAGAATGAGAACATTTATACCGGTACAGCATTAGCACCACACATGGATAATGTGCATACTTCCTTTTCCCTCAAAAATTTAGGCAAAATGAAAAATATGGTGACAATGACAATTGGTGAAATAGTAAGTACTTTTAAAAGACTTATGTGAAGTATGTTAAATTGGAACATAAGAAAGCATCACAGTTCAATAAGAGCAAGAATTTCTGACATTGCTTCTGTCAGTCCCATATCCTCATGAATTCTCCAGTCAGAGTGAGCATGAATACCAGAGTTCCTCCTTTGCTCCAAAGTGGAGCTGGTTTCCCATTTGTCCCTGTCTTTTCCATCTATGTTTCATTTTGACATGAGGTTGAAGAAATTAGAAGACAAAGGCAGTTTTAGAGGCTTAAACATTTTGCTAGAGGCCAAGCGCAGTGGCTCACGCCTGTAATCCCAGCACTTGGGAGGCCAAGGGGGGTGGATTGCCTGAGCTCATAGGTTACACACTAGCTTGAGCCAGAGCTAGACCTTGTTTCTAAAAATAGCCAGGAATTGTAGCAGGCACCTGTAGTCCCAGCTACCCTGGTGGCTGAGGCAAGAGATCACTTGAGCCCAAGAGTTGGAGGTTGCTGTTAGCTATGTACGAGGCCATGGCACTCTACTGAGGGTAACAAAGTGAGACTTTGTCTCAAAAAAAAAAAAAAAATTGCTGGAGATAATGATCAGATGTATAAATGATCATAAGTGCAGTTAGAGTGCTGTCTGTTAAACCTAAGATATGTCCTGAAGTCCAGGCGGGGCAAGGCACACATGGAAGATACTGGCTAGGACTCTGTTTCCATATCATGGGGCCCAGAGGGAAGAACAATATTTTCCATAACAGAAAGTTCAACTAAGGAGTTTGAAAACAACAAAAAAAATTACAACCTATTCTAAAATTTTGAAAATGCAAGAATACATTCCTAATATGCAGCTTAAGCCACTATATATCCCTTCATCTACCAGAGGTGAGACTAATGTTCAGAGCTGCAAAAGTCTTATCAGATAAGCTGTTTTGATGAAGCTCTTTGCCCACATTGGGTCACAACATCAATGACAATAGCAAATAGCAGGCTGGTAGCTGCCATGCAGTCTCCTGAACCCAATATATCAACAAATTATCTAGGAATAGAGCTCACAGCTCTAGTGTTTTTCTGCTTATTCCAGTAGCTTTGGGAAACTCGGTCCTCTATCCAAAAATAGTAATAAGGAAGCTAAAATATAACCATAGCAGAAGAAAAGGTATTACTAGGCTAGTTACTGGATTTTAGAAAAAGGCTCAGGAGTGAAGTTTTACATCCTAATTTTTCTCCCTTTCTGAAAGAACACTTACTTTAATACCTTTAGATCCCAGTTTTTATTTAGGCAGATGGTTGGAACATTACAATAATATATTAACAACAGATGCACACCTTTCTCTGGACTTCACAGTGGGGAGGCAGCTGTCTCAGGAAATTAATGGAATTTAAAGCCTCTCGCTTCCAGGCCATAAGTTTGAAAAATGCTGCCTTTGTTGCATCCAAAAATCATTACTATCATTACTATCTAAATGTGTCATGCATCACAAACTTGGTCCACATATCACATTGGGTATTAATAAATAGCGATTGTAAGTAGACAGGAAGTGATTTCTTTTTAAAAGTGCCACAGTGAATTACTATTCTGGGTGGTATTTTATGTCACTTTTAGACAGAGGCACCATAATTTTGACTGAGGTTGACCAAATTCCATGGTGGTCTGTTATATCTTTCTCAAACATTTCTTTTGTGACAGGAGAAAATAGCTACCTTCACTAGTAATTCACTTTTTGAAAGGTTAGTTTACTTTTAAAGTATGTTTTTCAAATGTTATTAACATGCTTAATAACACCTCAAACAGAAAGAAATAATTTGAAGTACAGAAGAATTTAAGGCATAAATTATATTTTTATGATCTAAGAAGGTATCTTCCTGGAAGATATTATTAATGGAAGGGATTTCAGGGAGAAATATAGCATAAGGCCATTTCTTGATGTCATTTATTAAGATTATCTAAAGTTGTCTGAGAGAGAACAAGTAAGCTAATAATGATCTGTGTGGGGGACATCTTCTGCAGAGTGAAGTTCATTTACTTCTACAATTTCCTACATATGCATTTTTAGCATTTTTTTTAATTTTCCAAATTAACAGAGTAGAAGGGACTTTTTAATGTAGACAATTCTAGGAATTTAGCATATAAATTTGTATTACCACCACCACAACCAGGATATAGACAGTTCCATCATCTCCCAAACCTCCTTGGTGCTGCCACTTTGTAGAAACACCCTCACCCATCCGTGTACTCTGGGAACTACTGATCTGTTCATTGACACTAAAATTTTGTCTTTTTGTGAGTGTCTTATAAATGAAAGCATACACTGTTTAGCCTTTTGAGTATGCCTTTTCTTCACTCAACATAACTCTGAGACCTCTCCAAGTTGTTGCATCTGTCAGCGGTTTGTTCCTTTTGCTTGCTGAATAGTATTCTTCTGCAGAAAACATCTGGGTTCTTGGTTTGGGGGACTTATTAATAACTCTACTATGAACATTCATGTATAGGCTTTTGTGTGACTGTTAAGGTTTAATTCCTCTAGGGTAAATGACTAGGGGTAGAATTGCTGAGCCATATAGTAAGTACTGTGTTTCCCTGAAAATAAGACACTGTCTTGTATTTATTTTTTCTCAAGAAGACACACTAGGGCTTATTTTCAGGGGATGTCTTCCTCTCTGCGTGGAAATGTATGGCATGGCTATGCAGATATGCAGCATAGCCATGCCCATCACTAGGTCTGATTATCAGGGCTTATATTTAACAAATGTATGGAAATCCTGCTAGGGCTTATTTGGGGGGTAGGTCTTATTTTCGAGGAAACACGGTATATAGTCAACTTTGTTAGAAAGGCTTTGCTTTTCTGCACAGCCATCATTGCATTGTATGTGAGTTCTAGTTGCTCTGCTTCCTCGCCAGCCCTTGCTATTGTTTGTAGTTTTTATTTTAGCTCTTCTGGTAGGAGCTTAGTGATATCACATCATTCTTTTAATTTGCATTTTCTCAATGACTAACAATGTTGAACATCTTTACATGGGTTTATTTGCCATGGATATGTCTTCTTTGGTGAAGTGTCTGTGCAAGCCTTTTACTGAATTTTTAACAGGGTTGTTTGTCTTCTCACTCTTGAGTTTTGAAGTTTAGCATCTAAGTGATTTGCAATGGATTTCTTCCCATCTTTAGTTTTTCTTTACATTCCCTTACCAGTATCTTTCTCAGAGGAAAGATTTTTAATTTTGCTGATGGTTAGTATCAATTGTTTGTTTGTTTGTTTTTGTAGTCTTGCTTCTGGTGTCATGTCTAAGAATTACTTGCCTAATACCAAATTTAAAAGAAAATATTTTCTTTTAAACATTGTATAGTTTAACATTTTACATTAAGAGCTATGATCCATTGTGATTTAATTTTTGTGGAATGAATGAGGGTTACATTGAGATCCATTTTATTGCATGAGGATGTTCCTATACTATTTCTGGTAGAGACAATTCTTTCTCCATTGATTTGCCTTGAACTTAGGTCAACAACTAATTGGCATATGTGTGTGGGTCTATTTCTGGACTTTCTATTTGATTTTATTGATCTGTGTGTCTAACCCTTGACTAGCACATATTTTGATTACTGAAGCTTTATAAAAAGTCTTAAAATAATAAATGGTGAATCTTCCAACTCCCTTCTTTTTCAGAATTGTACTGGCTTTTCCATGTTGTTTACTTTCTTTTGTGGTTGCATATCAATTTTAGAATCAGCTTGTCTATAACTACAAAAAACAATCCAACTAGATCAACTAGCTAATAAAGTTAGCAAACCATTTTCTCTCTTCTTAGCAATTAGCATAGTTAACTGATGAGACTGGCTAGAAGGGACAGACCAAAGAGAAAGTAGAATTAGCTAAATTGATAAGAGTTTGGAAAGGAAGAAACACCACTTATTTTCTTTTTTCTTTTTCTTTTCTTTTTTTCTTTTTTTTTTTTTTTGAGGCGTTCAGAGTCGCAAGCTTTTACCCTGGGTAGAGTGCCATGTCATCATAGCTCATAGCAACCTCCTATTCTTGGGCTCAAGTGATCTTCTTGTCTCAGTTTTTTTTCTATTTTTAGTATAGATGGGGTCTCCTTTTTTTTGTTCAGACTGGTCTTAAACTCATGAACTCAAGCTATTCACCCACCTTGGCCTCCCAGAGTGCTAGGATTTTGGGTTTACAGATGTGAGCCACTGCTCCCAACTAGAAACATCTATCTCTAAGATAAAATTGGCTTACAGAGGTATACAACTTGCTCATCATGATGATTTCAGATCTCTGCTTCTTGATTTTCTTTGAAATAACAAGACAAATATCTTAAGAGGAACTCAGTGATCTTAGTTCACCAGAACTAAGTCATTAGTATCATGTATATGAGCAAACCACTAAGATCGTTAAGATTTTTCTACCAATGAGAGAGGATACCTGAGAAAGGTGAGTCTAGGAGAACAGATCTTCTCAAGGAGACCACAAGGATACACCTGCAGTGTCCTCTCCATGGTGACTCATCTCTTGGGAATTTGTAAACTTAACTTCCTGGAACTTGGAAATTTCCAAGTTCTATGAAATCCTGTAGTTCTGTAGGGGCTGGAATAGCATGTTCCACTTGATTCAAACTGACCAATGAGAAGGGTACCTATGGGTTGGAACTTTATGACTGCTGATAAAATGGGAAAGACCAAGCCAGTCGGGGAGCGTGGCCATTTGGAATTCTTCTATGCTATAAGCTTCCAGCTGGTGAATAAAGCCCTTCCTCTTATAAACATGGTGTTTGGGCACTATTTCTCTCTGTTGGGCCTTATCTTCCTACAACACCATGGCATTAGAGATTGGAAATTATTAGTGGAATAACAGTAGAGTACGAGATATCACAATAATTTTCCTTCTATCCACTATGTCCAATAAATAGGCCTGTTTCCTTTCACAGTGCCTCATCCTGAAGTGTGTTTACTTTGCTTGAAACACGATGTGGCAAAGGAGACTTTAAATAGACTGGAATTTTTAGCTCAGTAGTCATTTGGGGACATATTGGCAAGATGAGGTATCAGCAGGATAGGCGTGATGTTTGCTAGAATAAAGCTAGAATATAGTGACCACACTGTGTGTGACATGTCAGCCATCTCTCATACACCATTTCTGAGCCTCTCAGC
Organism: Galagoides demidoff; assembly: GCA_963574575.1. NCBI lineage: Eukaryota > Metazoa > Chordata > Mammalia > Primates > Galagidae > Galagoides > Galagoides demidoff. Next base: position 15,063 of record CAUYQV010069820.1, read on the forward strand.
TTCGCTTGTCTGTCGATGTAGCTGCTGCTGTGGACTCTGACCAACTTTCCACAGATGTGGTCTAACGATGTCTCACTTCATACCATTTATCTTTCACCTCTGCTTCAGGCTTCCCTGTTCACCCAGAACCATGGAAACAGCGAAAGATTCTGAAAACGAGCAAGAGTTAATGCTCTGTGTACCAAACACTTTGACTGGTAGGAGCTAGTAGCAAATTATTTCCCTTTCCCCTTTCTCTGGGTACTCAAGGATAGTCCTGAGATGTGGCTTGTTTTTTTTCTCAAGGAAGGTCCAAAGAAATCAAGCAATCAATTACATTTCTTGGCAGCCACCTGAAAACACTTGTCATGTTCGTTTTCTCTCCTCCATCCCTGCTTCACTCCCTCTGTCTCTCCCTCTCCTCCCTGGTTCTGCAGTCCCCAATCCCATGTTAGCGCTGAAAACTATGTCTAGTGTTTTATTTTCTAGGGAATCTGGGCCAAGACATAAAAATAAAAGCATTACCTCATTAAGAGGCCCATGTGAAGAATAATAAAATATGAAGTAAGCATTTCCAGTTGAATATGAATTCTAAATAATTATGTTTAGTTTACAGCAATGAAATATTTTTGCTTCACTTTGTAAATTTAATTTCTATTTCTCTTTTCTCCTGCTGCACACTCAGGAGGACTCTGGTCTTCTTTCTTTTCCAGGTATGAGCTCAGGGAATCTGTGCTAAATAAATAGCTGTTAATTACTCTTGGATTGTTTTAATAAAAACTTAAGCAATACATAACATGGAGGTAAAAATGACGTTTTATGCCTTCTCATACTTACATAGTATAGTACAAATCACCACAAACAAAACTTAAAAGGAGTTGAAATTACTATTCTTAAGTCACAGAGGAGATAATTGTTAGAATCAGAGTCATAAGTCTTCCAAAATTTTGTTATATTCCTTTTGTCTCTTTTATAGCAGACTGTTGAAATCACTGGATCTTGGAAAGGAATAAATTTATTTTGAATTCATCTATGGGCAACATCTCTATGATAGTCTAATCTTTCAATTGATGATAATTGTTACAAGTTTTCTAATTTATATAATGTAACATATATATATGTGACAATGTGAACTTGAATTAATCAACTGTATGAAAGAACCAGGTTGCATTTCATCTAGATTTTCATCTCCACATGTCCTGTGTCCTTGTATAAGTGCTTATTATTCTAAGTACACTTATTTGTTTATTTTCTCCCTTCTTCAATCCTTAGACGTCTTTATTAATGTTTTCGTTGGAATAAACTGTGAGTTGGACTCTTTTTGCAAATAAGAGGAGACATTTCTGTCCTGTTTAATGAACATAGTCCTGTATTACAATAGGAGAATTTATGTCCACAGTTCACATTTGTATTAGTGAGATATAACAGCACGATCAACATATAAAATGCAAGTGCTATATAATATATAATACCTATAATGTATAGATAGCTATGCAGTTTTTATGTTTATAATGTTATACATCTGAACTAATCTTTGTACTGCAAAAATTAAATTCTATTAATATAGAAAATCTTACTTTTTATTTTTTGCGTATAGAACATTTTAAAAGGTTTTTGACAACCAAGCAAATTAAATGAAGTTATAGTTATTTATTCAGCGTCCTATGCACCACATTTCCTACTTTTTCCCAGTACTTGGCATCTGCTTTTTACCATGAGGTTTCTGAAATGATGGTTGAGGTAATAATTAGTTACTGCTTAGGTATCAACAAATCCTACTTCAATACTTTCTCTATGTACAATAAAGGGGAAACCGAAATATTTTTTTTCTGTGTCAACAGTCTCACTCCTCGTAGTTCATTAAATCAAGATGATATAAATCCCTGAAGACTGAAGTACAAATTTTAGAGCTGTATTGATTTAACCTTCCCTTTGTAAATATTTCATAGTTCTATAATGTGCAAATGCAGTCACACACAGAACAAAGGATTGTACTTTTCTATTAGTATGCAGAGGGGGGTAACTGACAGTTTTTATTATACCATTTAGAAAATAATACATATGAAAATGTGGAAGGATCCTTTGTCATTATTATGGATGTCAAGAAGAATTGATGAAACATTGTTTTTAAAACAAGATTTTTGTAAGAATACTTTAAATGTGTCATTTTTCACACATAAATCCATTTACCTTTTGTAATTTAATTTTTTCTCTTGCTATGTTTTCAAATTATTTACTGGTTGGTCCTTTTCAAGTAAGAGGAGGTTTTCTTTCTTTCTTTGCCTTTTACCTCTTCCTCATTGACATTGAAAAGAAACTCAGGATTTAAATATGTGATACTCACATTATTTCTGTAACAGTACGCCGTGAATTCATGATGGTATAAAAATAAATATTCATCACAGAATAAGTTACCTTTTTCATCTAAAGGTTGGAAGTAAGGCAGTAAAAATGACAAATATGTTATACTACTGTTTAATGTTTTCTCTTTTTAAGCTTTATATAAAAATAAAGCCATAGTTATCACAGAAGATTTTTTGTGAATACTAATATATTGAGATGTAACAAAATTGGGTTTTTGCTGCCATAGAAGTGACATCAAAAAGATTATTTGTTCTTTCAGTACTTAAGAAGGAGGCTGAGAAAATGGATTATGGGTCCATGATAAGAGAGTGTATTATGAGATATCAGTCTGACCTTTCATTAAACCAAAAGTTTAGTCATTACATACCACACATGCACACACACACACACATAGAATATTATTGACTTTTACAAACTAATAACTTAGTGCACTGAAACAAAAATGCAATCTTTAGCAAAGCAAGTTGCATTTGGAATTCTAGAAATGCAGTAATGAGATTCACCCATAAAGACAGTTTCAGAAGCTTCTCTGAAGAAGACAGGTGCACAGTCTACAGACACATGAAAAGATGCTCCTCATCTTTAATCATCAGAGAAATACAAACCAAAACCACTTTGAGATATCATCTAACTTCAGTAAGAGTAGCCCACATCACAAAATCCCAAAACTACAGATGTTGGCATAGATGTGGAGAAAAGCGAACACTTCTGCACTGCTGGTGGGAATGCAAGCTACTACGTTCCTTTTGGAAAGAAGTATGGAGAACACTCAGGGATCTAAATGTAGACCTGCCATTTGATCCTGCAATTCCTCTACTAGGCATATATTCAAAAGACCAAAAATTACTTGGCAACAAAGATATTTGCACCAGATTTCATTGCAGCTCAATTCATAATTGCCAAGTCTTGGAAGAAGCCCAAGTGCCCATCGACCCATGAATGGATTAATAAATTATAGTATATGTATACCATGGAATACTATGCAGCATTAAAAAAGATGGAGACTTTACCTCTTTTATGTTTACAGGGATGGAGCTGGAAAATATTCTTCTTCATAAGTATCTCAGGAATGGAAAAAAATATCCAGTGTACTCATTACTACTATCAGACCAATTTATAATCACTCACACTTTCATACAAGAGATGAATCAAAACTATAGCTCAGGATGAAGGAGGGAAGGGGAGGGGAATAAAAAGGGAGGAGGTGGTTCGATAGAGGAAAGGTTAATGGTGGGACCACACCTATGGAGCATATTGCAAGGGTACAAGTCAAATCTATCAAGTATTGAACTAAAATATCTTAACACTGTGATTAAGTAAATGCGGTCAAAGCTATGTTAATTAGGAGGAGGTAAGCACTCCAATTTGTACAAATAATCAACACATTGAATCCCACAAAGGCATAAATGTATTCATGATCTATGTATATA
>CAUYQV010069826.1:0-12811 GCA_963574575.1 Galagoides demidoff
CAGCCAGACAAGGTTGTCCTCTGTCGCCATTACTATTCAACATAGTGCTGGAAGTTCTAGCCAAAACAATTAGGCAAGACAGGAAATAAAGAGCAACCAAATGGGAGCAGAGGAGGTCAAACTCTCCCTCCTTGCAGACAATATGATCTTACACTTAGAGAACCTCAAGACTCCTGGAAGTCATCAAAAAATACAGTAATGTGTCAGGATATAAAATTAATGTCCACAAGTCAGTTCCCTTTGTATACATCTAGATTTCTTTTTACAGTTTTTTACGTCAAGTATTAGATCAGTAAACAAATTGCTTTCCAATATATTCTAGCCTCAAATGATTTAGTAAGCAAATTCATGTAACATGTCCTTTTAAAGACATAAAATGAGAACAAAAATAATGGCACAACCAGAGTGGCAGGCATTTCTTTCCAGAATAGGAATAAGTCCAACTTTTTCAAGCAGTTTTCAGTTCTTTTTAAAAGGGAGGGCTTATTTAGTTGCTGTTTTATGTTTGTTATGCAGTTTATACAGTGTTTTCAGTTAAGTAAGTTAAATAAATACAACTCCTCATACTTTGAAACCTGAGTACTAAGTATAAAAATAATTAGTTGCAAAGAAAAACTAGCTCTCCTTAGTCAATGGAGAGAGGCATGTCTGTTTAGAGAGTTTCTTCCAAACTTAAGAAAAAGTTTGGTAATGATAACTACTACTTACCATTATTGGAATGAGTATATGGATATAGAAATATTGCTAATTTAGTTTTTTACAAATTAAATTTTGCCTATCATATTGACTTGAAATTAAAGTCACTGATATTAATTAAATAATTAAATTTTTTTATTCCAATTTCACTGTCTTTATAACAAAGACTTTTCTTAAGACATTAGAAAATTTTTTCTTCCTAACTGATGTCTTTTTATACTGAATACTTTCATGTAAAAGTATTTCAAATTTTCTTTCAAGACTGTTTATAATAAATGTTTTCATTATTCTGCAAATAAAACCTAATGAAAAGTTAATAAAATATTTATATGTATTTATATACTCATATCAATCTTATTACAAAAATTAGGGAAGGTGTATAAAATATTTTACAAGCTCCTCAGTTCACAACAATCTAGCTCTAGAAATTTCTTTCATCCTCGGTTCAATTGCAAGATAATCGTCTTGACTGGAAAATATGTTAATGAAACTGTGAACATATAAACTATAAAATTTAATGGAAATAAAAAGTAATGTAAAAATCCTTAGGTGCAAAAAGTTTTACAGCATTTGAATTAAAAGTGGTCTTATCTCCTTGAAAACTGGTTTATGCTGTAAATAAAATGCAAGATCAACCCTCTAAAATATATGCTTAACTGAAATTCCTAGTATCATTACTTGGGTTTAGGAAAAACATTTACAATATGTCTCTGTGGTAATCAGAATAATTCCCTCTAAAGACATTTATATCTTAATTCCCACACTTGTGAATATACTTGAATGTACTACATACATGGCAAAGGGGAATGAGGTAGCATATAGAAGTAATTATCTGGATGGTGTCAGTGTAATCACAAGGGTCCTCAAAAGTGGAAATGGAAGGCAGAAAGGAGGTCAGAGTGATGTAATGTGAAAACTCTATTAGTTGTTGCTGGCAACAAGATGAAGGGTGAGGGCCATGAGCCAAGGAAGGGCTTTTAGAAGCTAGAAAAGGCAAGAACACAAATTATTTCTCAGAGGTTCCAGAAGGAACGCAGGCCTGCCAACATCATGATTAGACCATTGAGGTCTACTTTGGACTCCTTAGGTACAGAATAGCAAAATAAGAAATTTGTATAGTTTTAAGCCATTAGATTTGCGGCAATTTGTAACAGCAATCATAGAACACGGATGTAATTTCTCTGTCTACCTCTATCTTAATTAGATTTCCAAAATTTTATTGGTAAACTGAAATTCAAAAGTTGTAAGCAATATAGACAGCATATGCTTTAAAAAAAGGCAAAAGGCAAAAAGGCAATGAAAAAGGACTAATTCTTTTCTTAAGTATAAGTAGCTTACTCTATGTTTGTAATAATAATGATATATAATAAATTATCATACATATTATGAATTGGATCTTTACTATGCCAGTCTAAATGATTATCACAAGAAAAATAATTCTTATTCAAGGTTGAATTCGTCTTCATAAATCAAACTAGTATGCTGTTAATTATTTTGGAAAAAGTATTTCATGATATTTTCAAGTAGACAATTCACATTCACATGTCGTCTACTCCTCTACTGTGTCAAAAGAAATAAAAGTCGTCACAGCATGTCCATCACTTTAGGGAACACATTAATAAGGTTGTCAGGATCAATGCTAGTGAGCACTTCCTTGCAACAGCAATTTAATGCCAGGAAAAAATATTGTCCCATTAAAGGACCAAAGAGAATAAAGGAAAATGAACACAAATAAAATTCATTAATTATGTGTCAGTGATTGGACCTTGTCTTTTATGTTAAAGAAGCTCTGAAATGACAGGTGCGTAGACTAGAAATGATGGAGTGTCTACTTATCCTCGGTCATGCACCTTCTTGGATCACAGTTGGTTGGTTATCATTACTTAATGTTTGTAAAGTGCTCTGAAGTTGAAATTACTCCCCAGGCGCTGAGTAGTATCATCATGCCTGAACAAATCTAATGATGAAAAGCATATGTTATCACATCGCAAGCCTCTTCAGAGGGAAGTGAGTGCTTACTACTGAAGAAAATGAAATGGAAAAACAAGCAAACAGAAGAGCAAAAGAATCAAGTCAAAGCAAGTTACAGACCAATGTACAAAGAAATGGAACCCCACATTCCTTCAGTTCAGGCTCCTCTGGCTGGAGATAGCAGGTAGACACAATGTGATGGAGCCCTAGGACCAAACACACCAGGGGGTGTGGCCACAGACACCACAGCTCCTGCAGCCTGACGGATGTACCAGTTAATGGTGCAACGTTAGGCACTTGAGATTTCACTATGTGGGTAAAAGAGATGGTTAGCGGTCATTCCTGTGTCTTCCTGCACTGATGGTTCACATTTACTTGAGAGCAGCGGGGCAAATAATTATGATAAGTGGACTCTGTTTATTATACCACTCAAGGATATCCCCGGGCAGATGAATTCTTTTATTAATATCAACCTTGGCCAGATAATATTCCTTAGTGTTTACAAGGCCTTTGATTAAAGACAGTACAAATGAGAGGAAAAATGGGACATGGGTCCACCATAATTATTTGTACACAGTGTATGGGAGGGACCTAACTACAATATTCAAAGCACAAGAGTGAGGATGTACATAAAGAAGATAGGTTATAATATATGAAATATAGGGGCCTTTATCTACTATATCTGCATGTGTGTATCGTGGCACTTTATTTTTTGTGGGCTCTTGCTCTTTCTATCCCCCTCTTTGTACGTAGGCATACACACTGTAGACTCATATTTCATATGAAAATAAATATTTATATATTCATAGAAAAACACATTTAATATTATCCAGGTCTTATTCATTATGTTATTTATGTGTATTATTATACATTATTACTATACTCATTTTTTTTGGTTTTAAAATAAATTGAAATTTAACACTCTATGGGCCAGGGAACTTGTGATCACAGGCACCGTGCCTACTGTGTCTGACGGATAAGTTGTTCACATTGTTTATAACCATTTGTTAACATCAGAAATGTTGTCTTCATTCTGAATTCCCAAATTTTATATTTATGATAAATCAAATTAGTGTTGCTAACCATATAGATAAAATGATTACTTAAAAGTATACATGGAGTCAGCTTAAATTGTTTAAGTACATGCATTAAAACACTAATGTACTGTTTAACTTATTAAATCTGGTTCCCTCTTTCTATCCAAAGTATTAAAAAATTTTCAAAATGGTAATGTGTGTTTTTAAAAAATATTCTGCTATTGGCATGTGTTATATCTCAAACAAATAAGCAAACACCAAAAATGACTGTATTAGCCGAGGCAAGGCATGCATGATAATATGTAGGCACAGGATATTATTAATACAAAAATTCTAGAAACATCCCCATGTACCTTATAGAGTGTGAATGAGGAAATGAAAGAGTAAGGAATAACAGACCATACGCTGATTCCATACACTTTTATTAGTAAGAATGGGCTCTTAAGTTAGTAAGAATTAGTAAGATTCAGCTAATTCTATTTTTGTCTTAGTAAAATTCTTCATCAGTGTGATATGATATATAGGTGAAGCTCCTATAATCTAGTCCACATTCTGAGACAAAACAGTATACTAAACATTTTTCTCTAAAGATATTTCTTTAAATGGTTTATGATTCTGCTTTCTTACAAAGTCAGCCTTACTTTTTCTGAATTAGAGTGGTTATATGAGGTTCTGTTAAATGCATGTGTTTCAGTTCAACAAATTAACATCTACCTGCTAGGAAAGTTGCAAAATGTGATAAAAATATAAAATATGTTAAATATCATTTGACCTGATGAATACTGGCTTTGTTGTGGCAAAAGAACACAAAATGGAATGGGTATTTCAGACCAGAATAACATTCACTCCTAAAAACAGACAAATTACTATTATTTGGTTTTTCAGTCTTTTACTGCCTTCCTCCCCCCCCAAAGAATTTAGGAAAATATGCTCATATATCGCCAGTGTAAAATAGAAACAATTTATGTTCTTTCAACTGTGAACACCAATCACACATAGAGATTTGCAAATTTACATGAGATGAAAAACAATTTCAAGGCAATCAAGTAAACCACAATAAAAATTACACATGCATCACAGCTTTCAGAGAGAAATCTGTGACTTGTCAAAAGAAACTCAGTTTGTACATAACTCTGGCCAACAAGTACAAGTACCCTGAACAACAATGACCTATTTTTAAGCAAATGACTATGTAGATTAATGTGCTAACTCAGCCTTCAAAGGAACATGTGTGTTCTGGGAATGCAGTGCCATAAAGAAAGGATGTGACCCTGTGCAAACAGGTCAAAGGCACGCTGCGTTGTGCTATTTTGTAACTGCTAACTAGAAATAATTTGGTCTGTTTTCAGTGGTTGATTTAAGGGTATTATATTGCGCTCACTTGTATACTTTTTTACATTTAAAGACTTTCAAAATATCTATTGTTTTTGAAATCTAGTTGCTGGGGGTTGGCGGTTCCTGTGTCCCAAACCCAGTTGACCTGGTTCAAATACTTGGCTGAGCTAGAAAGTTCAAGCAAGGCACTGTGGGAATGGAAAGCAAAATTGAGTAGAAACTGAAAATAAAACTGGACCAGCACAGGCAATGGGAATCAGAAGCTAAAGTAACCTGCACAAGTTTCAGCACAACAAAGAGTCATTTAAGAACAGAGAGAAAGTTTAGAGCACTTCCAAAGAGGGGTGGAAGTGGGTCTCTCTGATCAAGGAGAAGAGGTGATTGGCCCCAAGTCTTTCATTGGCCTCTCTGTGCCTCCAGGCATTATTATCTTTTTCTATGGGTCACACTGGTTATCTAGGTTACCCGGTACCCACAATCTTTTCCCTTTTTTGGTTAAGAGTTGCTGAGTGGTGAATGCTCTTACGGGACCTCTAGATTTCCTTGTTCAGTAGGCCAGGCTTCCTCCCATCCTCTTTGAAGCCCTATTATTCTGGTCCCTTCTCACTAGTCAAATTGGCTACTCTGGTGTTTAAACTGAAATGACCAATAAAAAAGAAGAAAAATAAAAGACTCAATATTTTTAATTGACTACATTTTACAGACAATTCAGATTTTTTGGTTTTAAAAGTATGGTATGATTGAAGTGTTTTTATGATTAGGTGTTTGATTTTTATACATAGATAATTCTTTATTATGATTTTTTTTATCGTGGAAAAGACAAATACTCAATTAGAAAAGAAAATCCGTAATCGCCCTTCCTAGGATGAACCACTTGTTTCCCCTTAGCTTTTTCTAATCTATGTATGTTTGTATATGTATAACGTGTGGTACTCTTTTAAAATTTTGCTTTTCTATACAATTTTTGTAGAAGGCGAAATATAGAGAAAATTGAGCCCTGATCTTTAGCATAAGACTTGCTTCCTCCCTGAGAGACCTGGAGAACCATGAGAGTGGCCTGTGAGTTGTGTCCAGGTGCAAGATAGAAAACTGGCCTCCAAGGGAGAATGTATACATTTTGTGGCAGTATCAGGCCTAATGTTATGGTAAAGATTCTCTAGATTCCAAAGGTCTCTTGCCTTGCTTAAGATCTGAGATTTATTCTGCTGACACTTTCAATGTCCTCCTTTTTTAGTGCTGACGCCTATTAAGTAACTTTTAACTACTTTTTCCTGCTTTACGATAATAAATACGGACCCAAGGTTAGCTCAGGAGGGCTCCTCCCAGAGTTCCTCTGTCCCTCCCCCCCCACCCAACATGGATTCTATGTCAAGTCTCTCCATTTCTTGGGCCAAGACCCTGTCATCTGCTCACCCCCAAACTCCTTCAGCGAAAGAGTCATACGATCTGAAAAGAAACCAGACTATACAGGATTTCTATACAACTTACATAAAAAATTTTACCTGTCAAGTTTATGCATTTTTAAAAATGTAACATCAGTAAAACAGGGATAAATATTTTTAAAGGCCCACCTAAGTTTTATTTAAAAAGCTAAGTTCATGCTATATGTACAAAGATACCGAAATTGTCACAACTGTGAATTTTGGAAATCCAAGCTCTTATTCTCTTTAGAGTCTTAAATAAATACATAATAGTCTGCTATTGTCTGAATGTGGTTGGTCCCCACCAAAACTCAGGTTAAAATTTAATTGCCGATGTAACAGTGTCAGGAAGTGGGTCCTCTAAGAGGGCATTAGGTCATTACAATGGATGGATATCTTTCTTGCAAGATACTAGGTTAGTTCCTGTGAAAATAGATGAGTCCTGGGGGAGGAGTTTTTTCTAACTTTTACTGATACATAATATTTGTGTATATTTTGGCGTACATGTAATATTTTATTACATGTGTAATGATATAGTCAAGGTATCAGGTATCTCCCACCTCGCTTATTTATCATTTCTATGTGTTGGGACCATTTCAAGTCCTCCCCTCTGGGTATTTTGATATATAAAACACAGTGTGGGGCCAAAAACTGCAAAAAAAGAAAAAAGAAAACTGCAAAATACATTGTGGTTATACAGCCACCCCACTCTGCTACTGAAAATTAGATGAATGAAATCCTGCCCTTGTGGCAACATACATAGAGTTGGAACTTACTACAGTAACTGAAATAAAAGCAGGCACAGAAAGAGAATACTGTGTGTGTTCTCACTCATCAGTGAGAGCTAAAAGAATTGATTTCATGGAGGTAGAAAGTAGAATAATAGTTACCAGATGTGGCGAAGGTGGATGGGAAGGGTCGGAGGATGGAGAGTAGGTTGTTATCACACAGGTCAGCCTCCTTCATCTGTCTCCTGTCCACACAGGCTCCTCTGCCCTTCCTCTTCTCCACCAACCATAAACCAACACAAAGTCCTTTCCACACATGGCCTCTTGGTCTTAGTCTTCCCAGCCTCCCAGACTGTGAGCAAAATACTCATCTTTCTTTTATACCTGACACAGTCTCAAGTAGTCTGTTATACACAGCAATAAACAGTGGACAATGACACAGCCACGGAGGTGATATTCCTGAGCAGATGATATTCTAAAGCCTTGCCCTTAACCATTACAACAATGCAATGAGATAGTTATGTTTTTATTTTATTTTACAGATAAGGAAGCCAAAGTACATAGATCTTAAGTAGGATTCACAGAGTTAGTAATTAATGTATTCAATATCTGTACCTAGTCTATTGCTAGGGTCCACATTCATCACCAGTTTATTCTCCTACCTCTTATTTTGTAACCTTGAAAATCACTTATGAGAAAACTTGGCCAGTTCTCACATACATACTTGTATAAAGGACAAATATTAATGTGCCTTTTCAAAGAAAAGATGGATGGAAGGCATGGGGTGAAAGACACATGGATCATGGGGTGTATGTGATGATGCAAGATAGTTTACTATTCATAGTAGGAAACTATCTCGGAAATGAGAGTAAGTTCTAGATAACACAGATGAGTGTTTCTCCAGATCCCCGCCCATTCATTCATTTGTTCAACAAATATTTCTTGAGTGCCTGTTCTGGTCTGGCATTCTTTTAGAAACTTAGAACATACTAAGAAAAATCGTAAAAATATCTGCCCTTATCTACTTTAGGTACTAGTTGGACAAAGAATTAGGCAAATAGGACAATATGTAAAGGTATTAAAATACTACAGAAAATAATAATAGCCATCACCCTCAGGTACACTCTTGGGGCCTCTCAGAGCCAATTTGTACCCCACGTGACCACCGGAGGGCCAATGAGATCAGAGCTTCAACATACCAATGCGAGGTTGGATTCTGTTCCAGGGCAATAAAACCCTATTCTGAACTCCAGGGAAAGCAAGATTTTGTTTTAAAAGAAAATTTTTGCCTTTCCTTATGAATAATTCAAATAGACCTTCTTTGCCTTCATGAAAATTCTGTACCTAATGAGGTAGGATATTTTCTCCTAGAACTTAGCAATACAGACTGCTTAGGGCTAGTGCCTATAGCCAAATAAATTCCTGTTATGGTAAGTTCTGAATATGTTGAAATGTATTCTTTAAGGTGAAGATAGATCCATAGTTTATTCATTGAGGCACTTTTCAGTTCAAGGCAAATCAACTCAACAAAATTTTACTTTCTAATTTATTCTTTTATTAAAATCTGATATGTTTAGTATTCATGAATTAGGGAAATGGCCTACGGATGCAACATATAGCCACATAGCTAAAAGAAATAATAGAGCATTTATAGCCACATTTGTTTTAAGTTTTAATGTTCAAAATATTAATTCAAAATATTAATATTATGCATTCTTTATAATTTTTATTAAATTATGAAATGTGATACAAATTTTAGGTACTATTTATGCTATTTTCCTGGCCACCCATATCCTTCTTCATCTACTTATGCTGGAAACAGGCTCTGTGCTCCTTTGGAAAACAGAAAAATTGTGGTAGGACCTTGAGCAAAAATCACCTTTATTTAAATGAGTTCCTCACTTTGTGACCAGGCCTCTGTCCACTGATGTGTCTGTGTTCTGAATGGGAGGAGAGGAAATTCCTTCAAGACTGAGAACAGGGCAGAAAGACAGGAGAATCTTCTTCACAGGAGAAAGACTCAGAACCATGGAATTGGGGAGGAGAAGCAACGATCCATGTCTAGTCTCCCCAAAATAGTCTGGGGTGTAGGTACTACCTAAAATCTCAGCCAAGATCTCAAGCTCCCTGCATGTTTCTTTTAGACCTGGATTGAGAGGAAAACTCTGTCATGTATTGAACGGAGTTTGTTTATAATCTCAAGGAAGAAAATTGGAAAACTGTTTCCTCTTCTTACTTCATTTTACTACAATGATCAAACATGAGTTAATGAATATGAAAAATAATGACAACGTCTCAGATACTAATAATATAAAAGAAAGCGTCTTCATTGTTCACATCATTTTAATGTGATGTTACTGTAAGTTTATGTTCCCTATAAGCTTAGTTTAGACTTTTTGCTTCTATTAAGGATTTGTCATTCTCCTGCTTTTAAAAAAATCGGAATGGATTTGAATTTCACTGAAGTTTATGTAACTCTGGAGATCATTATACGTGCTTTATCTTTATTTGTCCTATTGGCATAATGTGCTCAGGGGTTACTTTTACAATTTCATGGTCAGCCTGTAAGTTATTCTTCTGGGTATTTTTTATCACAATATTTTACATAAGAATGATTCACATATATTCATAAGACACTAGCTTGCACTTTTCATGATTGTTAAGATTATGGTTTTATTTTTGTAGTCACACGAGTATCTTACTTGATAATGGAAACATTGTTTTCAATTAAAAAGTTGTAATCAAGTGACCATAACATTTCATTGCCGTGTTACATGCTTAATTTTCACTTATTTGACAAGAACTTGTCGGTGATACTATAGCTGTGTGTGCCAAACACGTTAAATTGAAAGTAGATTGAGAAATTCAAATATTAGAACTCCTTCTTAGCAGATGCATCAGTGAGAGCTGAGTAAGTAGATAGCTGTCCTCCCCAGCATGTGGCCGAGAGCAGTTTTTCATTTTACTAGTGAGCACATAGTGAGCGTACCACATCCATGTATTACAAAAAAACTGTGCAAAAGTCTCTACTATTCATGCCCATGCGGGCACAGAGATCAGTGTTTATGCAAAGTAGTATTCTGTCTCTGTGTCTAAAGCGACTATGGAAAATAAATCATATGACACAAATATCTCAAACACAGACTTCTGGAATACAAATTGCCAATCTCAGAGACCTAGCCCCAAGGAACATTAACTGGCTGATCATTCACCTACCATGCAGTGAAAAGGATATTATTACCCTCTAGTGGGTAATGAGTGGTTTGATACAATCTATTTCAAAAGATAATTGGACACACAATTTTGTAAACAGACCATATGCAAGCCAATAAAACTAAACGTGTTACTTTATTGATATATATTTCTGCTAATTTTGCCAGCTGAACATAATTTTGTTCCCCTCCATGCTATTATTTCTCACAAGAGTGCCATTAGACCTTGATACATTTTTTAAACAAATTATCCCAAACATGACTAACTGAACTTCAGTGTCAGTAGCTCTACACCACACTAAAAATATATTTTTCATGTCCTCAAGCTCCAACAAGCTCACTATTCCTATTGTTTTCCATATAGTCTTCTGGTCACCATCTATTATTGACAGAATCAAATTAAGAAGATATAAATTTTCTTACATAAACATGAGTAAATATACCTACTTTTGAATCCAGTTACTCAACATCCAGTAAGCTCTTAAGTTCATTTACTCAGTCCCTATTCTTGAGCACCTACATTGACCGAGCCTTACTCTAGCTGATGGGGATACAACAGTGAAGAGAACAGATAATTTCTCTACCTTATGTGACATAACTTCTAACATGGAGAGAGAGAATTCAAACCTGTGGATGTATTTGGTGTGCTGAGAAATACTATAAAGAAAATTAAAACAGGGAGGGGATAGTGAGGGAAGGAAATTTTGATGATGTTGACATGTTATTATTTCAATTAATTTGTCACAAACTACCTCCTTGCGGAGAGTACGTGGAGGAAGTGGCTAAAGGGAGCAGGGCAGTGGTCAGAGCAAATGCTTTCTTCTTAGAGAGGGAGTGGCTGGGCATGCTCAGAGTGCGCGGGCCTGGAGAGGACAGCAGACTCACCCAACTGCAGTACAAAAAGGGCAACGGGAGTGGCTGGTGAATTAGCCAGAGAAGGACAATGCCCGGCTCTGCAGAACACTGCTTTGGTAGGACTTTAAATTTAATTCTGGCTTAGTGCCCGTGGCTCAAGCAGCTAAGGCTCCAGCCACATACACCTGTGAGGTGGTAGGTTCGAATTCAGCCCGGGCCCGCCAAATGACAATGATGGCTGCAACCAAAAAATAAGCCAGGCATTGTGGCGGGTGCCTGTAGTTCCACCTTCTTGGGAGGTGGAGGCAGGAGATTCACTTGAGCCCAGGAGTTGGAGGTTGCTATGAGCTCTCATGCCACAGCACTCTACCCAGGGTGACAGCTTAAAACTCTGTCTCAAAAATAAATAAATAAATAAATAAATTTAATTCCAGGGAAATTGCATTTCAAACAGAAGCTATTCATAAGGTCACCCTGGCAGTTTGGGGGAGAGTAATACTAGTGGGTACAGCTGTCACCATGGTCTGAGGAGCCCTGGAGGAGGACCGCAGTACCACAGTGAACACAGCAGACCCACTGGGGTTACTCGCTAGTGTGGGGTGTGTGATAAAGCTAACTAAATAGAAAGGATACACAAAGTAACAATAAATACCAAATAAAACAGAGTGATGTGATGAGAGGCAAGTGGGACATGCTGTTCCTGTGTCCCTGCACGAGTGTCCGATACAGGATTATATACAGTGTGAGAGCAGAGTGACAAGGAGATGCCCACAGAGATCCTCAGAAGGAAGAGAATTCAGGGTAGACGAAAAGCCCAGGAAACAGCACTTCCGCAAGGACAGAGAGGCCAGTGATCTTGAAGAGGTAGAAGGAGATTGATACCCTGTGAACTGAAGCAGCAGAGGCAGGGTGATCCTGGGCTCATACAAACCTCGGCGCTCTAGCTTGCTGGGTACCTGTAGCCCACTGCTGCTACTCTACAAACCCGTACAGCACGTTACTGGACCAAGAGTGCAGGCAACCGTAATACAATGCTATTTGTGTATCTACAAGGTCTGACAATGAAGTTCGTGAATTCATACTAGTAAAAGTGCTGCAACTCTAGATGCTGAATCAGCACTGTGGTCACCAGGGAAGTCCTGCCCTTGGCCGTCTGCTGACCGCAGTAATATTCTGCAAGGAGGGATGTAGCACCTTTCCTAGGGTGAGTTCACAAATTTAATGGTCCAATCTTGGAAACATATTTAAAACACAAAAGGTACAGTAAAAATATAATAAAAGTATAAAAAATGATACACCTTGGCTCGGCGCCTGTGGCTCAATCAGCTAAGGTGCCAGGCACATACACCTAAGGTGGCAGGTTCGAATCCCCAGCCCAGGCCTACCAAACAACAATGATGGCTGCAACAACAAAAAAAAAATGGCCAGGCGTTGTGGTGGGCGCCTGTGGTCCCAGCTACTTGGGAGGCAGAGGCAGGAGACTCGCTTGAGCCCAGGAGTTGGAGGTTGCTATGAGCTATGATGCCATGGCACTCTACCTACGGGGATAGCTTGAG
>CAUYQV010069830.1:0-51556 GCA_963574575.1 Galagoides demidoff
CATTTTAAGAATAATTTTCAAAAACATAATAATTGAGATTATACAGATAGAAAACAGTAACACTGATAAGAAACAAGCTAAAGGAGCTGGAACATATTCTTCTTAGCAAAGTATCTCAGGAATGGAAGAAAAAGTATCCAATGTATTCAGCCCTACTATGAAACTAGTTTATAGCTTTCATACAAAAGCTATAGCCCAATTATAGCCCAAGAATATGGGGATGGGGGAGGGGGAGAGGAGGGGAAGGAAAGGATGGGTGATGGGAGGGTGATTGGTGGGACCACACCTAAGGTCTATCTTATAAGGGTACATGTGAATCTAAATGCAGAATATAAATGTCTTAACACAATAAAAAAAATAAAAAGAAACAAGCTAAAGAGTAACACAAAGATATCTACTAAAGGAATATAAAATAATTGGAACAGAGAATTATACATAAACTTAAGAAAACTCCCCAAACCTGGTAAAACTGGAAAGCCCAAAGTAGTATAAAAAAGGGAGGAAAAAACTCAGATGGACGGATGGCAAGTTTTAATCACTTTGCCTTTATTTTTTTTCCACGTCAAACTGTATCCAGCTTTATTAAAGATACTTTTTGTAAACAATCATGGTATTTCACGCAGGACATGGTCAGACAATTGTATATAACAACTTTCAAACTCCCTTTAATGACCTACCAAAAATCAGATAGCCGCTGTAAAGCCCAGGGAAGTCTTCAAATGATGCTCTGAACAGGGAAGTTTAGAGTGAGGGTTGACATTTCACATCTAGCATGTTCTTTAACAACTTTTCACAAGCTGACCCTGACTTTCAGGAAATGAAATGAAAATGATAGAATTTATCTGAAGATCCAACAATCTACAAATGGAACCGCTGCTCTTTTGAGGGCTGCCATCTCAGTGGTGTTACTGGAAGTGTCCAGCTTGCTTGACATACTGGTAGCCAATTATTGGGGGTCAGGTTCCAAGAGGTTTAAGGGAGTTAGACTATACTGAAGGCAGAGGGAGAATAGAACATAAAAACAAATTAGTTTTTCCATACCACAAGGCATTTGTGCCAAGGTGGCTGTGAGTCAACATCAGGGAATCCCTCTCCTTGGGAGCCAGGAGGAAGCCTCTCAAAACTAGCAGGAAAAGACATTTTCCCTCATACCAGTCTAGCTTTGGAGACATTCTGTTAGTGACATATCCCCCTTCCCAAACAAACAATGAAGTGTTCTGCGTGCTAACAACATAGCTTAAAAAAAATTAAAACAAAATTCTGCATTTTTATAAAACTTGATAAAAAAAAATAGTATTTCAAACTGTACAGTCCCCAGAAGCAAACAGTTATCACAAGTGCACACACTTCACTGGGCATCCCCAGCACCGTCAGCTTTCTGTGCCTGGTCTCTTTGGCATCTCCATTTTCTGCGGGGTTGTTCCCCTCCTGGCCGGTGTCAGCTTTTCCCTTTTTCCCTTTGGGTACCTTCTCTCCCTTCTTTGCCCGGGGCCTCTTTAGGCTTGGCGGGGCTCTGGCTTTGGAGAATCAGGGTCAGCAGACCACCTGGCGGCTCTTCCCTGTGATTCGTCCTTCGCCTTGGCTGTATCACTTTTACCTTCCCTTTCAGCCTTTCTCTTGGGCATCATGGCAAGGGCAGCGGGACGCAGGTGCTGGACACAGGATGCAGCAACACTCAGGCTTTGGTCAGTCGGGGGTCGTTCTCGCCTCCTCTTCTTTACACTGCTCCGTCTCTACTTTAAGTTCAATTTATATATGAGTGATTCCTTTCCTAATATGGTGCTGAACCCTAGAAAAGTGTTTCTAGAACTTCAGTTCCCACCTGGAATTGCCTGGAACATTAAAAACCCAAATGCAGAAACTCTAGTTCTGTTGTTAGGGGTCAGAGTTTGAGATTACACACATATATACACACCTTTCACGTCCCCCCTCCCCTTTTTAACCAACAATAGTGCTTCTGAAGTTCAAGTTAAGGCAACTGGCCTAGAAAAACATATGATAAGAAACAATAAAAGGTAACAAATAGTAAACATGCAGGCAGATTTTATGACCAAGAGCAAAGTGTCATGTCAATTTCTTCTTTTGATGGTTAAGTTTCTGATGGGTAAGTTTTATGACTAGTTATTCCATTTTAATTTCAGAAAAATATATAAAAGCCACACACATGGGAGTAACTAACAAGGAAAGCAAATACTGTCTAGACTGTTAAGATGTCAAACCAGTGGCAAAGCACAGGCCTAACGGAGGACAGAAAAGCACTTGAAAGCAAACTGTGGTTAGCGTCTAGGAAAAGCTTACTAATGTGCTTACAGGAAGATGATGACTTCTCTATTCCTACTGGCCACTAGGTAAGAAACATAATTGGATATTACAGATTATTTAGTCCACTGGTCTGTCCACAACCCCTCCAACAAACATGAAGGATGCAACATAGTCCCGAGTAACATTAACTCACGACCACAGTGATTCTCACATCAGGTGTGAGTGGAGAGACATAAAAGAAAATCCAGGAGGTATGCACAGTTTAAAACACCAGAGAGATGATTTCGATTCACTTGTCCGTGTGAATCACTGACTTAGAATTCGCCAACCTGAAGGGATGGTTCAGTTACATGATTTTATTACTACTCTTTCCTTTTATTACATAAAGAGTAATATAAAAATAATTGACAACTGCTAGTGCTTATTATGTGCAAGATACTTTACAGTCATTATCTCATTTAATTTCCCTAACTGTATCAAGTAGTTTCTGTTATTTATTTTCCAATCTTTCAGACGAAACTGACCCTTAAATGTTTAAGTTGACTAGCTCATGATGACCAATTATTATTGAAGTAGTCTTTATGAGAAAAAATACGAAAACATACAACCAATTCTAAATTTTTGATAATGGAAACTTGAGTTAAAGATCCCTACCCACCCTACCCCCAAAATGCACTTAAAATAAATTTTTCAATGATTTTACAGCTCCTTCAGAAGAAAAAGGATCAGAAGAAAATGGAAATTTAAATAATGAGAATATCCAGGGGAGAGAGGGATTGACAAAAATCCATGTTTACCAACTTAGGAGCAAAAATTATTGTAAAACATAACGCTGACTCCACTCTTTCTGAAATAACAAATGTAGATAAATAAATCTTGGTATCAAAAATTTAACCAATATAAAAAATTCGTATCAATTGAAGAATCTGAGAAAGCACCAAATCTCATAAATTGTGAAAATGTATTTTAAATGTCACATTCGAAACAAGACGGCAACAAGCCATAATCTCAAAATGATTTCTAAAATGAATCTGTTACTTATAACCCACCCCTTACAGCCCCATAGGAGACATATAATTTAAAACTCAATTTGTAAATTTTAAAAAATAGACCATAAAACAGTTTTATTTAATTACTGTAATTCTACTGAAAAGTGAAGATTCTTGTCAACTGCATACATGAACTATCAGGGTATGTCTGAGTGCAACTCTGTACTCTAGCAGTGAAGCATTTAAGTCTAATACACACCTTGAGCTCAATTTCATCAGGGCTGAGATTTTTTTTTCCAGATATACTACATTTCACCCTTGATATTTTTGATCCGTATTTTTAGCCCCTATAAGTTTGTCTACAAACTGCTTCTAGAATATTCACACAAATACTGCTACAATCATGTAGCTCCAAAGTTTAAAACCTTTGATGGCTTTCTATTTCCTACTGTATCAAAATGTTTTCTTCACTGTTTCTGGGCCATGACGACCGACACTGATTTACTAACTCGGTGTTGTTTCTCCTAATCCCATCACGCCTTTCAATCAAACAGTACATAATATGGGGGAAATACAGAAATAAAAAAAACTTGGTGGCTACCCCAAAGGGGGAGATGCTCATACATAATTAATTACAATATATTAAGTACTATCATAGACAAATGCTGTATAGCAGAACCACCACAACTCTGTCAGAAAAAAGACAACTCGGGAGGAAGTGATGTCCGAGCTCAAAAATGAGAATTTCTCTCGACGTGTCACAGCATTGTAGTATCAACACACCAGTTTCCTCCCCTTGGTACCCTAGTACCTACCGGTGCCTTGTACAGGGTAGGCAAACACTCTAGACAGGGACAGATGAATGGATGGATGCAAGGTAGGAAAAAGCAATAAAAAGGTAAGACAAACACACAGAATAAATAAAGAAAGAAGGAAAGAATAACAACAGATTAAAATGGGGGCAAAACTGGAAGTAGTGAATCAGGTTAGACATTCCAAAACGCTTACATAAGAATGTGGCACACGAACAAATAAGCTTTTTCTTGCAGATTTTTTTTTTTTTTTTTTGGCCAGGGCTGGGTTTGAACCTGCTGTCTCCAGTATATGGGGCCAGAGCCCTATGCCTTTGAGCTACAGGCGCCGTCCCATGAAAAAATAATTTAAAAGATATTTAGGAATTAGTGGCTTGGCACCTGCTGCACAGTGGTTACGGAGCCAGCCACATACACTGAGGCTGGCAGGTTCGAGTCTGGCCTGGGCCTGCTAAAACAACAGTGAAAACTGCAGCAAAAAATAGCCGGGCATTACGGTGGGCACCTGTAGTCCCAGCTGCTTGGGAGCCTGAGGCAAGAGAATCGCTTGAACCCAAGAGTTGGAGGTTGCTGTGAGTTGCGACGCCATAGCACTCTACTGAGGGTAACATAGTGAGACTCTGTCTCAAAAAAGGAAAAAAAAAAGATATGTAGGAATTAAAATTAACAAGATTTAGCTTGACTGACTGGGCTTGGAGGAAGGAACATAACAGAAAAGCAAAAGAAGCTGCCAAAGTTTTTGGCTTAAGTGACTGTGCTGATGGTGGTGCCATCCACTGTGACTGGGAATGGAGGGGATAGTGAGAGGTCAGCTTAGGTAAGGGAGCAGTAAGGCATTATCTAGGAGGTAGCTGGAATAGAACTCAGAACAAGAGGTCTGGATTAGAAATAAAAAGGTGGAGATTTACCAGCATATAGGTGATGGGAACAAAGCCAAAAACATTAGTGAGACTTTCCAGGGAACAATGAGGACACGAGAGAGCCGTAGACAGATAACCCAGACAGCCAATGTTGCTGGTACTTCACGTGTTACAATATCACCGTATTAAATCACATGTTGACAACATATACAATTACTATCATGTTGCTGAGGACACAACAAATGCTTTAAAGATACTGATTACACTCCGAAATTGACAAATCAAATGAGGTCAAGCTGAGCCATAAAGAAAGATCACTTCTTAAAACTAATTTAACAGGACAGACACAAGGGGTCAAAGTCTGCTTAAGGAATCCCAATTTACCTCATAATCAATGAAAAGCTTCTTTTCCCACCAGAAATAGCAGTATAGGTCAGTAATATAAAATATTAAAATCTCAAATCATGTTACCTAAGAAGTTTAACTTTAAAAAAATACCAAAAACATATATTTAAATTTAATACACTAGTTAAATTTAGAGGATAATCCATCGAAATTTAGAGTGGAAAGAACTATCAATATAATTACTTGGTAATTTCTCACATTAATATAAACTTTTGTTTATATTGAACATAAATATATATGAGTAACAAATATTAACTATCGATTGTAAGAATAGCAGAATTAAATATATAACTTGAGGAGGCCCAAGTAACCAAAAATATTGTAAAAAAAAATTATCTTATTAGCATTGAGTATACTGAGTACATTGGATTCTTGCTTCTCCATTCTTGTGATACTTTACTAAGAAGAATATGTTCCAACTCTATCCTAGTTAATACAGATGTAATGGCTGAATAGTATTCCATGGTATACATATACCACAGCTTCAAACAGTGTAACCCAATTCTTTGTACCCTCAATGAACCTGAAACAATAAAAAGAAATCATCTTTGGGTTCTTTCCAACTGTTTATGAACATGTACACAAAATTTAGAGTATTCTTAAAAGTATTTACACTTGGCTCGGCACCCATAGCTCAGTGGTTAGGGTGCAGGCCACATGCACTGGGGCTGGTGGGTTCAAACCTGGCTGAGCCTGCTAAACAAATAAATAAACAAACAGGGTGGTGCCTGTGGCTCAAGGGAGTAGGGCCCCAGCCCCATATGCCAGAGGTGGTGGGTTCAAACCCAGCCCCGGCCAAAAACAAACAAACAAACAAAAATAACAAAAACAAAAATAGCCAGGCGTTGTGGCAGATGCCTGTAGTTCTAGGTACAAGGGAGGCTGAGGCAAGAGAACCACCTGACCCAAAGAGTTTGAGGTTGCTGAGCTGTGACGTCACAGCACTCTACTGAGGGCAACATATAGTGAGATTCTGTCACACACAAAGAAAGTATTTACACTAAAAAGTGCATAAAAGGAAATAAATTATGCCATTAAAAGGCAGACAAAATCTTTTTTTTTTCTAAATTAACCATTATGGCAACGAAAGAAAATAAATTTTCTTTCATGGCTTTTCACTTTTATGGACCTCTTCTAGGTCAAGTCAATAACACTTTCTGTTCCTTAGATATGAACAAGAGATGAGATACACAGGATGGCCATGAAGTTGTGTGCAAATATACTGCATAATACTAATTTGCAGGTTTTCTGTCATAAGGATTGGTTTTCAATATGAAAAGTTACTATGAAAAATGTGCAATCTGGTCTGATACTTCCATTTTTCACTGGTATATACCCACATGTTAATAAAACTTTAAGTTCAAAATTTATTCTTTAATTAAAATAAGAAATCCCAATGTCAAAACCAATGGATGTATATGTGTATATATTTTTATATATATATAATTTATTTACCTTAAGGCAAAATTTTCACCCAATACTAATACAACATACATACAACATGATGCATCTGGGCTGTCTTCCCTTTGAAGACAACACATGTAAAATCAAAATAAATATGTAAACATATAAACTTATCACAATACGAGGTATAATTTTTTAATTAATTAATCAATTTATTTATTTACTTATTTATTTTAATTTTTTTAATTTATTTATTTTTTGAGACAGAGTCTCACTATGTCACCCTCAGTATAGTGCTATGGTGTCACAGCTCATTGCAACCTCAAACTCTTGGGCGTAAGCAATTCTCTTGCCTCAGCCTCCCAAGTAGTTGGGACTACAGGTGCCTGCCACAATACCTGGCTATTTTTGGTGTTGTTGCAGTTGTCATTGTTGTTTTAGCTGGCCTGGGCCAGGTTCGAATTGCCAGCCTCAGTGTATGTGGCCAGTGCCCTACCCACTGAGCAATGGGGGCTGCCCAGTTTTTATTTTTAGCACCCACATTCATTTCATGTTATGCACAAAGAACTCTGATAAGACCATGATTTAAGAAATCTGTAAATATTCTAAGTATGTTTCTAGTGTTTTGATTTTAATCTAATTTTGATAAGCTTCTGTGATTTTACCAATGTTTAAAAAGCACAGACATGTACATTGACTTTCTAACATCCCCTCTCCATATAGGCATTGCAGAAAAGTGGTTTGAATGGCTAAACTGGAATGTCCCCATAGCCTGTAGGACCCTGGAAACAACTGCCTAACTTAAGGTCTCTGTTTCCTCAGATGAAAACAGAGACAATACCTTTATGATAGACTCATCTGAGGACTTCACAAAACAACACTTGCCATAATGCCTACCAGAAAAGGTAAATTCTTTCACATAGTGTATGTTATGGACTGCATGTTTGTGTGTGCCCAAAATTCATGTTGAAGCCCTACTCTCCCTTGATAGTAACTGGAGGTAGATCTTTGGGAAGTAATTAGGTTTAGATTAGGTCCTGAGGGTGGGACTCTAACAGGATTTGTGCCCTTATAAGAAGTGAAAGGGAATAAGAGAGATCCCTTTCCCAGTCTCCTTCTCTCTCTCTTCCTTCTCCCACAGGCAAAGAGGAAAGGCCTGGAGAGCGCACAGGGAGAGGCAGCTGACAAGGCAGCAGCATCCAGATCGCAGACTTCCAGCCTCAGCAACTGTGAGTAAATACATGTCTGCTTTTTAAGCCACCCAGTTTATGATATTTTGTTATGGCAGCTTGGGGAGACTAAATCAGGTTATATAAAAAACTATTTTAGAAAGGAGATTTTGGACAGCAAGATAATTTTCACCTCATCTCAATATGCCATGGGATCTATAAATCTACCTCCTCAAATATAGTATTCTGCATCTTTGGTTATTGCAGTAAATAATAACATTATTTATTAAACTTTCTGGTACATGTCTATTGATTTTTTCACATTGGCCGACAGGAAGGGGAAAACATGCCAGGCACAGTAAGCTACACATAGGTAATAGTCAACAGATTTTCTGGCCCTTGGCAATTCTTCTTTCCCGGTCAGTATTTTGCAGATATCAAAAGTAATCCAACTAAGTGTACTGGAAGCAAAATAATGACAAAGAATTCACTAATGACAAGAATTCTCAAAAGCCAGTCTGATCAGTTCTCTCTCCACCAGTTCAAAGAAATTGCCAATTGCTCACTAGGCTGAATGCTGGTGAGCTCTACCAAGTTTCCCATTATAGGCAGTAGTTCTTCACTTTGCAAATGCAACATAAAGCACATTTTTAAATGCCATAAACCTACTGTTTATCTTCAGCATTGAAAATGCAAAATGCCATAATTACTTTAAAAAACACCCTAAATAATGTTTCCTATTTAAAAGTCTTAAGCAAAAATTACTTATTAAAAAGAACCTAACGCTGTTCTTCCTTTCCATGTATAAAAGGAGAGACAATTTTTAAAATAGATCGAGTACTCTGGACAATATTGTTGTATGCTGCACTTAACCTATTTATTTAACAATACAGTAATAAGTTCATTAAGTAATTACCCATCATGGAAATAGAAAAGCTATGTAAAAGAATGCCAGCATGCGATGCTATAATTTTATAAAGACAAGGGAATGGCAATAAAAATTCAAAATGTAATGCCTTATAAATATTCAGCACTATTAGACAACAAAGGAAATAGTAAAAAAAAAATTGTGATCAGATAACTTCTTTAATATCACACGCTATCATTATCTTCAGTTTTAAATAGCTACCTCAGTTGCCATTATAGCTTCCATTTTTCACAATAAAACAATTGTACTGTTTTTCATTTAGTAATATTCCACCAATGAAGGGAAAGAAGAAAATATTGCTGAAAATAAGGGGGAAAAACAAGCCGTGGCAGAGCAGAGACAATAATTTTATATGCCATTTCTTTCTACCATTATGTAGGTAGGAGTGAACCAATATCCGAAAACAAACACATCAACAAACATATATATTAAAATCTTAGCACAGGTAACCCGTGCTACAAAGCAAATAAAATTTAAATTTTCTACCTGTGTAAATATCAGTGACTTCCTAAAATAAGATTACTGCGTACACAAAGCTACTAGACCTATTGATCTGCTCCTCCAATTTCATCTTTCCTTACTCTGTGTCTCTATTTCTTTTTTCCTTCTGGTAATCAGAGCTACGTGGGACAGGCTACACTATTTCAAATACCTAATATTGAAAGTTACATTGTTGGGCCTGAATGCATGAGAATGATACATCTTACGGAAGCTTTCTTCTTAGTACAGTAAGAGGCAAAATAAAATATTAATGATACTTTATTCTACAGCTACCTTTTCCTCTGACTGTAATGTGAAAATTTGCAAAATATTAAAACAAATGTTTCTGACCAACAGAAAGTCCTACCCACCCAGAAACTTTGTTAACTTTTTGGTAGAATTCCTTCCAGTAACACTTAAATTTCGATTATCTAATTATATCCTAGTAAATATGAATGAAAAAAATGTATCTTCAATATAGCCTTTCAATAAATATAAAATAACAATTATTAATAATCCTGTTAGTTTCACATAGGTCTCTAAAATGTTTTAAATCTTGGGGTGGAGTATGGAGACCTACAGTTCAACAACTAGTCACTATGCTGATCTCTTTCACAAATAATTTTTATAGTGTCAACTCTTTAATGGCAGCAAGCAGCAAGATATCAACATTGATGTCTCTACATCAAACTGGCTTTCTTTTCACTTTCTTTCCATTCGTATTTCAATAATTTTTGTATTTCCATTGTAAATATAATCAAATAACTACTTATAGTTCCATAATTTTATAGAAATTTAAATTCAAAAAGAACAATGTTTTTTTTAAGCCCAGCATTCAAACTGTTAGTGGGTCTGACCTATGAGATGGTTTTCCAACTCCTTATATTCCAATATTCTCTGTCCAGCATTCAGACTGTTAGTGGGTCAGACCTATGAGATGGTTTTCCAATATTCCAATATTTCCAATATTATATTCCAATAGTCTCTCCCCCGAAATATATAAAGAATATTCCTTAAATATAGCCACATTTTTTTCTTTTGTTCCAACCCATTGTTTATGGAAGTATGCAGATGTTAGAATTACAAAGACTGAAATGACTTCATCAACAAAGCAACACCCCAGACGTTTAATAAATAAGCCAACTCAGACTCATAAAAGAACCAAAAAAACCCAAAGATATTACCACTAGAAATTTTATTTTCTTAAATTTTAGTATACCCTTACTTCTACCTCGGAGCATTTGATCTACTCAAGGCATCAAAGGTCTCAAAATCACACTCATTTTCTTCTGCCCAACCATTAACAAAGTGAGTCTGAAACACAGTAACTCATTTGTTACTTTGATCTTCTTGCACAAACGCCTTTAAAAGAAATCCATCAACAAAGACTCAAAAAAAGAAACAGCAAAGTTTGAGGAAAGAATTGTCTTTGAGTTAAGTATTTCCTGATATGTGAAAGAAGGTCTGGGTGCCAGGAATACGCTTTGCTGACCGTAGGAACCGCCAAGACTCAAACAGAATTTGCCACTTCTGTATCCAGAGAGTGACCCGCTATGACCTGATTATTAATTCGGCTGTGGGGGTGATAAAACACGACCCACGACGTATCTTTGGTGGACATACTGAAGGAAAGCAGGGGCGTCACGGATTTCAGCTAAATCATTTTGCCATTTTTGCAGAAGAAAAGCTAATTGTTAATGGCCATGTGACATTATAGATCCCAGAAAGGAAAGGGTGGGAGGAAGAGAGAGGAGTTCAAGGCGGTTCAGGGTCAGAGCAAGCTCAGGCATCCTGTCATTAGCAAACGTTCCCCAAGCTGAAGGCAAAATAGCGCTTACCCGAAAAGGAGTGGGTGAAAAGTAGGGGGAGAATGAGGGGGAAACCACAGGAGAAGCAATGTGGCAGTGTGGGGGTGACGGGAGGGAGGAGATCTGGAGCTATCCAGCTGAGTTGGGGAGCAATGGCATCGGGCACAAAAACGCTGAGAAAAGCAACTGTGCCGGAGACACCACTTGGCACCCTCCTCCCCCCATTTTCCCTGCCCTCTTGGTTCTGTGGGTTTCCCACGTTCCCTCCACCTCCGCTCTCGACCAACGCTCCGGGGTGTGACCCGCCAGCAGGAGGCTGCCCCGATCTTTGTCTCGGCCCGCTCCCCACGCCAGGGCTCCCCCTCCTCCGCGCCCCCGACGTCTCCGGGGGAGCGGAGAGCGCCGCGCCTGCCACCCCCTCGCTCACCTCCCGCCGACCCGCGTCCCTTCCTTCCCCCGCAGGGCCGCGCTGCCCGCTCCACCCTCTCCGAGGGGACCTTTGTGTCTCGGGGGACTTTCGGTCTCTTCCCCCCGATCCGCCCCGTGGAGAGACTGGCCTCCCCGGGAGACCAAAGCGGCCGCAAGTCCCGGAGGCGGCGCGGCGGCAGCAGGCGCCTCCCGGGAAGGAGCCCGGCGGACACTCGCACCCCACCCACCCCCGGAAATGCCTGGGCGCCCCGGGCACCGCGCTGGACCCCTGGGCTGACGGGCACACGCGAGCCCCCGCAACGCGCCTCCACGCTCAACTTCACGGCGCGGCCTGAGCCCCCGCGTCCCCACCGGACCCCCACCCCGGCCTCCGTCCCACGCACCCTCGGTCCAGGGCGGCCGGGCAGCGGCGGTAAGAGCGGCGGTCCCCGGCCGCCAACTCACCAGCAAGTGCGGGAGACCCGAGGCGCGGCGCGGCGCGGAGGGAAGGCGGCTCCGCCGACGCCCGCGGCAGCCGGATGCAGGTCCGGGTCCCAGCAGCCGGCAGAGCCGAGGCGCCTCCGAGCGCAGGCCGCCGCCTTCCGGCTCTCGCCGCGGGTCCGGAGCCTCCGGGAGGGGCCGCGGGTGCCTCACGCGTTGCCAAGCCCCCTGGTCAACATGGCTCCCGGGCCGCCGAGCCGCGCGGACGGCCCACTAATCCCCTCGGAGAAGCCGGGGCGGGCGGGCGGGCACCGACGGGCGCTGGCTCCTTCTTCTCGCCGGCTCCGGGGCCCGACCGTGGGGCGGCGGAGGGGACTGCGGGCGGCCGCTTTCGCTCCCTGCGTGTGCGTCGCGTTCTCACTTGGCGGCTGCGGATTGACGCCTCCGCCTGTTCCCGGAGGAGAGCGAGAGAGAGAGGAAAAAAAAGACTTTTATTGAAACGATCCAACCAGCGGCAGCGGAGAAAGGCGACCGACTGCGGGAGCTTCCCCCACCCCCGCCTGAACAGCTCTCCGGGGGCAGCGCGACCCCTGCCGGCGGCGGCGGTGGGCGGGGCCTGCAGCCCGGGGGCGGGGCCTGCGGGCCGGGCTGGGGCGGGTATCCCCGGGAAACTCCCCCACCCCGCAGTGGGGGCGTCGGCCTCCCCCGCTGTGCTCCTGGGATTGAGGGAGGGTGGCTGGAGTGAGGAGAGAGGGCAGTGCCAGTGCACAGCTACTGGGGAAGGAATTAGCTGAGTAACAGCCCCTTGGTCTTTCTCCCATCCCCAAACAAAACCAAAACTCTTCCTTAAAATATCCAGGTAATTATTGTCCCAGGTGTCCGTGCCACAATGTTCCACTGGCTTTCTAGAGAGTTGGTGTCGATGGACCCACATTGAAACGTGTTAATTGCCACAACTTTCCTGCTTTATTGCAGGTGAGTGGATACCAGTGCCACAGTCATTCACGGTCATGCAGCATTTATTCATTTAAATTACAGTGCGATTTTAAAAATATATATTTTGTTATATTCTGGGCAAGATGCTGGATCCTCTAAGGACTGAGTGTAGCCTGTTTTAAGATGATCAACAAGCAAGTATAATAAAAATCTGAACGTTATGAGAGCGGAAACCAGGGTGCTATAAAAACAGGGCTAACTACTGTTGCAGTTAGTTAGGTTTTGTTTTCTTGGAGGAGATGGGTCATGCGAGGTTGGCCCAGTTTCTGTAAATGTTTTTACTTTCTTCTTTTCCCAGAGGCTAAAAAGCTAGTTCAGGAATGAACGACGGAGTGAAAGTGAAGATAAACTAAAGTAATAGTGACCAACTTTTTGTCACCAATAGGGATAAAAGCATAAAGTAAAAACAAACTTAAACCCCTAGCGGGAGATAATGAGAGAATTGAAAGAAGAGAATAGGGACCGGATGTAGACAACCTAAACCAGAAAAAAAAATTAACCACATGAAAGACCTGTGAAGTGACATATGAGTATTTTTTTCTATTTTAACACGGGAAAGTAGGCAACACATTTTAATGCAATTTCAAATCACATAATGTGTTTAGGACTTCTGACAATTGACTTTTTGGATTCCCGGATGAGTCCTTTCCCCTTAAAAATCATGCCTGGCGACTTTTTCTCCTGTTTTGTTGGCCAAAATTGAACGTATCTAATGTAATATCGAACATTCATACATGTCCATTAGACCTTTGCCTTAAAAATTACCAGGACCTGTAAATTAGCAACAATTATGCTCTACACATATTTAACACGTGTTTGCCATACAAAAATGCAAATATGAATTATGTAACAAGCTTTTCTTTAGAACAAGTGTGCTTTTTAAAAAGCACTGTTAAATGATGCTTTTTAGATTTGTCTAAAAAGTCAAACTGAACTTTACAATATAACAAGAAATGGCATCTTTTTCAGAGTTCTTTTTCAGTTATAGAGAAAAAATTGATGTTTATACAAGGCCTATTTATATGCAAGGATTTAGCACACTTGCCTTATTTAAAAAACAACAGTATGCTTTTTGTCTCTCAGTAAATATTGAAAATCATCAAAGGAGGGGGTTTCAGCATTAATAATTCCACCTTCACATCGTTAGATTCAAATTACTGTATGAGAAATAAGAAGATTACTCTGTCTCCTCCAAAGCACTCTCTCTTCCTCCTACATCCTGTATTGCCATTTTGAAATTTCATAATTAGAACTTTAGTGATTATTTTATCTATTCATTCTTTCAATCAAAAACAAATGTACCAACTGCATATCATGTGCCAAGCATGTTGCTAAATGTTAAAGAAATAGAAGTAAATAGGACAAACAAGGTTTTGCCCTTATCGAACCGTATCCTAGTGATGGAAACAAGCAATAAACATGTACATCACTTAAGGAATTCAAGAGATAATTTATAATCATGAGAGTGTTAGGAAAAAAAAGAAAGACTAATGGAAAATAAATTGGGTTTTAGGTGGTAAGGTCAGGAAAGGCTTGATGATCAACAAAGATTAGAATCTGTGAATTCTTTCTTTATATTGCTCAGTAAATTATTTGATCAAGAAAAGGTCACATAACAATCAGAACAATGGATGAATGAACTTATTTAATTACTTTTCTAAATCAACTTAAAATTCCTATATGATGTTTTATGCATATGAGTCTATCTTTGTCCTACGTTGTTGTATAGACTTATTTTTGGCTTTATGAAACTAATTATATTTTTACATCAAAATTTCTATTATAAAATTATTTACTAAGAGTATTTCCCAAACTGTGCTTAATAGTATTCCCTAGTGCTTAGTTGCAGAGAGGGGTCCAGGAAGAATTACAAGTTCAAATCCACTTGGGAAATGCCACATACTTTATCTCCCTTTGGGAGGTTCACAGCATATATTTACATATTTGAAATTTACCTATTTGAAGCTCCAAGAGGTTCTGAGATTAAAAATAATTTCCTTTCCAGTAAAATCAGTGTATCCTAAAATGTGTTAACCATAGAATAGCTATGTCACAGGACATATACGGAAACATTGAGAGGAGAATTTATAGGTCATTGAACTTGGGACACAGAAAGCAAAAAATCTTCGCTGTGATTTACACTCTGAGAATGACATCATCTGGGAAACAAATGTGAAACCTACCCAGTAAGATACTGAAAAGAAATAAGCTAGTTTCCAGTTGCTCCCCATCGCTGGTTCTCAAACTGAGGTACCTGAGCCAGCAAGAGCAATGTTACCTGGGAATTTCTCAGAAATCCAAATTCTCAGGCCCCACTCCAGACCAACTGAATCAGAAACTGTGGGGTGGGGACCAGCAAGCTGTGTTTTTCCAAATGCTCCACAATGAAGTTTGAAAAACACTGCTGTATACAACATCAATATATAGTTTTATTAACAAAACAATTTTCCCCATGTCTGGGTTTCTGGACCATTTCCAATTATTAATTAATGTTTGTTTTTAAAAAAAACTCTCCAAGAAATTAGATAATTGACTAAACTTTTTGTCTGGTTCCAGCCCCTGTTTTGCCAGGCTGAACCATTCAGGAAGTCTATTCTTTTGCAACAAGAATGGAGGAAATCAAGCTAAAGGCAGCAACCAACTGTCTTCCCCCAACAACACTTGAGCAAAATCACTTTATAGCTGGTAAAAATGAAACTATATGTGAGAAGAATATCATCAAAGGCTTTTTTCCTTAACCTGCTTCAAAGACAAAACATGTAGCCCCACTCTAATGTTTATTTTTTTATAAACATTTTGTACAGTCTCAATATCTGCAAAATAGCTCTATACCATTGCAGAATGATATCGTTGTAGACTGTCACTGGGAGATTAATTGTAGAACCAGATTTACTTAAAACCATTGTCAGAATATCTCTACGGACCTACAAGTTACAAATTAGAAGAAGAAATTTTCTTCTCTGTTTACATGTAAAATTTCAAATTTGGAGTAGTGGATTTAACTCTGAAGGATTAAGAACATCTGAGACATTTGGTCCAGGCCAGGGAGCATTATGAAAACCTTTCAGGAGAGTGTTGTCATGTACCCTTCCTAGGGAAGTGAATCTAGAAACCAAACTCAGTCTTAGCAGTTAAGATGAACATAATTTTCAAACGTTTTGTCTTAACACGAAAATTTTTTCTAGTTACCAACAAAATCCTTGGAGAGTATTATCTCCAAGGCTACATATATACAAAGCTCTATTAAGAGACCAAGAAGGGATTAAATAGTTTGTTTCTTCTTTTTTTTCTTTTTAAAATGTGATATTAGGCCTGGAACGGTGGCTCACCCCTATAATTCCAGCACCAAGGCAGGTGGATTGCCTGAGCTCAGGAGTTGGAGACCAGCCTGAGAAAGAGGGAGATCTGGTCTCTAAAAATAGCTAAGCATTGTGGCAGGCGCCTTGTAGTCCCAGCTGCTAGGGAGGCTGAGGCAAGAGGATCGCTTGAGCCAAGAGTTTGAGTTCTGCGTGAGCTATGACGCCATGGCACTCTACCAAGGGCAACAAAATAAGACTCTGTCTCAAAAATAAAAGAAAAGAAGAAATGAAATATTTAACTGCTCTTAACTAGATTGATGTTCTGCCTCTGAGGAAAAGCAGAGGTGGGCTCTTAATCAAATAATGAAATATGTTCAAAGTTCATTTCAGCTTTCCAGAAAATAAAGCACAACAGGAAGCTATCTTTAAGATTTAACAAATTCCTTCCTTTAAAAAAAAAAAAAAAAGCATTGTTGGAAAGTAGGAGTTGGGGCAATATAGCTTTTTCTGTATAAAGCAGGTTAAGAAGGAGGATGGGGCAATTGGCTATTTTCTCTGCAGACTGTGGGAGTAACCATGATCTTTTTTCCTGAGAGAAGGGAGGGAGTAATGATGACCTTAAGGTTGTCATCTTTGAAATTTGACCCAAGGTTGTACCTTTAGGTAAGCGAATAGGAGTGATTTGTAGTCTTCTGGTCTTTCGTTACCAGTTCAGAAGTGCAAGTTTCCAGTCAACTAGTTTTGTCTTACCCAAGCCAACATTGACCTCTCCAGATCGTTTTAGGATTGAAATGAACTGTGAAGAGAAGCCCAGAGCAAATGTTTCATATTTAACATTGGCAAAATGGAAAGATAAAAAACAAGAGAGAAGGAAAAGAGGTCAAGAAAGGGAAGAAGGGGTTGAATTAAGCCTTATAAACATAGTTTTATTTCAATAATGAGAATGCTGCATTATCAGTGTTAAGCTTCATGTAATAGAAAGAAAGAATAGAAAAACGTAAGCTAAGCCGGTCAGGGTTCTACCCTGAAGCAGTATTGCACAGTTTTGGGGTTTTGCTATCAGCTGGATCGGATGGGAGTCCTAGCTTTGCCTCTGTGAAATGCTGGTAGGTTATTTCACTAAGAGTTTCCCCATATGCAAAATTGGGATAGTAATATAAGGTTATAAGGGTTAAATGAGGTAATTAATGTAATGCACTGTATCACAAGTTTTTCTGTTGTAAGTACCATGAACGACAACTCAAAGAAATCATACAGAAAAAGGACTTTTTTTTTTTATGTACCTGAAATGACTAGGGGTAGTGAAGGCTCTAAGGACATCTTAGCCAATGGCCCAGATGTCATTAGGACCTGGTATCTCTGCTTTTGTTTTGCCTTTGACGGCTGTGGCTCATCCACCCATTAGGGCAAAAGTTAGCTATGATGTCTGTAGCTCTGTACTTTCAGGTTCAAGTTGCACAGAAAAAAAGGGAGCAACACCCTCAGTAGCACAAACATGAGCTCTAATTAGCTCAGCTTGAATCACTGACTGTCACTGTGGCCCAGGCTGAGCGTGTGGCTAGGGCATGGGTATGTGCTTTACCCTTAAAGCCAGGGTGGCAACTATTTTATCTGAATCACACATGCTGAGAGTCTGGGAAGAGAGATCCTCCTGAAACAAGAAAAGGGTTCTGGCTTGGCGCCTGTGGCTCACGTGACTAAGGCACCAGCCACATATACCTGAGGTGACAGGTTCGAATCCAGCCCGGGCCCGCCGAACAACAATGACGGCCCAATCAGAAAAAAAAAATAGCCGGGTGTTGTGGTGGATGCCTGTGGTCCCAGCTACTTGGGAGGCTGAGGCAAGAGACTCGCTTGAGCCCAGGAGTTGGAGGTTGCTGTGAGCTGTGATGCCATAGCACTCTACCCAGGGGGACAGCTTGAGGCTCTGACTCAAAAAAAGAAAGAAAGAAAGAAAAGGGTTCTCTTACCTTAAGTAGGGTAGTGGATGGGGGCACCCACTCAACTAACATGCAGAAATCTGGGGGGAGCAGGCTTTACTGTCAGCTAGATCCAAGAAGATTGTCTCAGAACTCAGTCACCCCATCCGTCATCTGGGTTTCAGTCTATGTGCCAAGCTCATTCTTTACAGGTTCACTGACACAGATCTGGGATTACACTCTCACAGTTCCTAAGACTAGAGAAAAGAGGTTCAGTCAGATAATTTCAAGGAAGAACTCTGGCCCAGCCTGGGTCATAAGTGTCCACCCTCTAATCAAAAGGGTCCCACCAGACCACATGGAATAAGGACAATGCAGTTGTCCAAAGGACAGGAGAGGCGGAGCATAGTGGCTCATGTCTATAATCCTAGCACTCTGGGAGGGTGAGGCAGGACGATCCCTTGAACCCAGGAGTTTGAGGTTGCTATAAGCTCGGCTAATGCCACTGCATTTTAGCTTGGGGCTCTGTCTCAAATAAATAAATAACAAAAGATAGGAGAGTGCTATTAACAAAAGGAAGAGGGAAACCCAAAACCACAGAAGATCATTTATGTCTGGGTAAACGACAAGGGCATAATCAGAAATCACAAATTAGAGAAAGTGTTTTTCTTTTTTTTTGAGACAGAGTCTCACTATGTCGCCCTCAGAATGCTGTGACATCACAGCTCACAGCAACCTCAAACTCTTGGGCTTAAGTGATTCTTTTGTCTCAGCCTCCTGAGTAACTGGGACTACAGGTGCCCACCACAATGCCTGGTTATATTTTTTCTTTATTGTAGTTGTCATTGTTTAACTGGCCTGGGCCAGGCTCAAACTGCCAGCCTCGGTGTATGTGGCTGGTGCCGTAACCACTGAGCTATGGGCACCAAGCCATAGAGAAAGTATTAATAATTTTGATAAAGAGAGCAGGGGTGAACAGAAAAGCAGGACAAATGAAGGGATGCGTGGAAAAACAAACAGTATTGGCTACTTCTCACCAATGAAAAGGAATGGATTAATGTTATATACAACATGAATGAATCCCTAAGTGATTAACGGACTTGAAGGAAGTCATAACAGAAAAGACTACACACTGCACAATTACATTTTTATAAAATTATAAAAATTTTGGCCGGTGCAGTGGCCCATACCTGCAAGTCCCCTGGGAGTTGGAGGTGGGAGGATTGTTTGATGTCAGGAGTTCAAGACCAGAGGAGCGGGAGCGAGACCCCATCCCTACTAAAAATAAAAAATTAGAAGGGTGTGGTGATAGGCTCCTGTAGTCAGTTACTAAGGACACAGAGGCAAGGGGATTGCTTGAGCCCAGGAGTTTGAAGTTGCTGTGAACTACGCTGAGGTCATCACACTCAATCCCTGGCAACAAAGCAAAATTCTGTCCCCCCCCCAAAAAAAATTATAAAAACTTCAAATTATATTGACAAAAAGCAGGTCAGTGGTTTGCCTGGATCTGGAGGAAGGAAGGATTACAGAGGAACGTGAGGACACTCATGGGATGATAAATGTGGTTTTTTTTTTTTAATTGTGGTGATCACTTTAGCGATGCTCATTTATCAAATTGGAAACTTTAAATATGGGTCATTTATTGTATGTTAATTATACCTAAATAATACTGTTAAAAAATGAGATCCAAAGCACTGGGCTGTTGAATGGCATTTGAAACTACTGTATTATTTGGCCTGTCTGTAAAAGCCTGAATTTTCTAACTGTTAAAAAAGCAATGTAATAAAAGCTATATTTTCCTTGACAGATTTTTTTTTGTCAAGAGCGTAGCAGAGGGTAATAGTACTGTGAGCCGTGTCTGAAACCTAACACCTGACCCTATATAAAACATTGACCTGGTAGATCCAGGACATCCTGTTAAAACATTATTATACTAATAGTATGCAATAAATGTCAGCTCCCTTCTCCCTCTCCTTCCTCAACACGGGCATAATCTGAAAATTTTCAAGTGTTGTTCATCTCATGTATTTATTTCATATAATTTATTTTTCCATTTATACTCCTGATCTGTAATAGTAGATCATCTGTGCAATTAAAAGTGCTTTCCCTTTAGGCGTGGAGAAAATCACCACTGGGTAGGACATCCTGTTTCTTCGGGCACCCTGATATCCAAGGGCCTTAGGTAGATCACAGTTAAAATTGTCCACTAGAGCTCATAGCACTTACTTATCCTTCAATTCGGGTTTGATTGGAAGGCATCAAAGTGCTAAATATTTCAGTATTAACCTCTCATATGCCTAGAAATGCAAAGACATTTTATAGAGACTGCTTTTGCTGTTTAAAAGATCATTTCCTTGAGGCCGATGGCTCATGCCTGTAATCCTAGCACTCTGGGAGGCCAAGGCGAGTAGATTGCCTAAGCTCACAGCTTTGAGACCAGCCTGAGCAAGAGCAAGACCCTGTCTCTAAAAATAGGTGGGCATTGTGGCTGGCACCTGAAGTCCCAGCTACTTGGGAGGCTAATACAAGAGAATCACTTGAGCCCAAGAGTTTGGGGTTGCTGTGAGCTATGATGCCATGGCACTCCTCCCCAGAATGACAGAGTGAGACTCTCTCTCTCTCTCTCTCTCTCGTATATATACACTATGAATTCCCATCAATTAAAAAAAAAATATATATATATAATTTTCTTGTAGTGATACAAAATTTTAGCAATGTAGTCTATTAAAAAATATATGTTAGGGCTGGGTATGTTGACTCACGCCATAAGCCTTGCACGCTGGGAGGCTGAGGCAGGTGGATTGCCCCTAACTTACCAGATGAATGATAGTGGATATAAGGATATCCTTATACTGTGAATATCAAATGAAATAATACTTGTAAAATGCTTGGCATGATATCTGGCAAAATATTAAAGGCTCAATAATAAGTAATTATTTTCGTTCCAATTTTAGCATATTTGCTGCTGAAGCGAGCCCAATAGGTAATTATTTTGATTATAATATAGAAATTTTTTTTTTTGAAACACAGTCTCACTTTGTCACACTTGGTAGAGTGCTATGGCATCATAGCTCACAGCAACCTCAAACTCTTGGGCTCAAGCAATTCTCTTGCCTCAGCCTCCCAAGTAGCTGGGATTCCATGTGCCTACTACACTGTCCAGCTATTTTTAGAGAGGGGGGGTCTCGCTCTAGCTCAGGCTGATCTCAAACTCATGAACTCAGGCAATCTGCCTGCGTTGGCCTCTCAGAGTGTTGGGATTATAGGCATGACCCACCTCACCCAGCCCTGTAATATAGAAATTTTAATCATTTTCTGTTCTAAGCTCAATTACTCACTATATTCCCAAAATTTTTTTTTTCAATCTGTTACATGAAATAGCCTTGTGTTAATGGTGCTTTAAGGAATGAAGGAGAAGAGGTTATATCCCAGGCCAGTAGCAGTGGCTCACACCTGTAATCCTGGCACTTTGGGAGACCAAGACAGGTAGATCGCCTGAGCTCAGGAGTTTGAGACCAGCTTAAGCAAAAGCGAGACCCTGTCTCTACTAAAATTGGAAAACTAGCTGTGTGTTGTGATGGGCACCTATAGTCCCAGGAAGGCTCAGACAGGAGGATAGCATGAGCCCAAGAGTTTGAGGTTGCTGTGACCTATGACCCCACCGTACTCTACCCAGGGTGACAAAGTGAGACTCTGTCTCAAAAAAAAGAAAAAAAAAGATTTTA
The DNA here is from genome assembly GCA_963574575.1 of Galagoides demidoff. Taxonomy (NCBI): domain Eukaryota; kingdom Metazoa; phylum Chordata; class Mammalia; order Primates; family Galagidae; genus Galagoides; species Galagoides demidoff. The sequence goes on from CAUYQV010069830.1 coordinate 21,906, forward strand.
CATGCTTAGATAATTCACCTCATTTTAACTGTGCCACTTGTTAGGGAAGCCAGTGCCTTCTGCCCTCATCGCTAAAAACTTTCAGCATGATGCAGTAGAAAGACTGCAGGATTCAAAGGGAGATGAACCTGGGTTTGAATCTTGGCTTCATTATTTATTATGAGACTTTGAGAAAGATAGGTAATCTTCCTGAGCTTCAGTTTCTTCATATGTAAAATGGTCATATCTCCTAGGGCAGGATTCGACAAGACACCACATATAAAAGTGCCTAACACAGTATTTGGCTCTTAACAAGCAGTGAGTAAATGTTCATGTTCTTCCTTCCACTCCTGCACACCATGACTATAAAAGTCGTGGAAAAATACTTTGATGAAAATGCATCTAAGAAGGCAGAGATCTAAGCTTATAATGCTCAAGAGATATGGTTTATCTTCTAGGGAGAGGCACTATCCTATTTTTTAAAAAGTAATAGAGAAAAGTAAACATTTTTTTGCTAGAACGAGTCAGCCCCATTTAGACAAAAAAAAAAAAAAAGAGAGAGAGTGAAAGAGAGATATTTACATCTTAATGTATTCTTTTTCTCTTTGCAGTTTTTGGCTGGGGCTGGGTTTGAACCCGCCACCTCCGGTATATGGGGCCAGTGCCCTACTTAGAGACACAGGCGCCGCCCATCTTAGTGTATTCTTTATCATAAGTATTACACAGCATTCAGAATGTAAAAGGGAGATGATAGTTATTATGAGCAAAGCACATGTAGTTTGTGATCTGCAGAGATTTTCCTGTAAGGGAGACAAAGCACAATACCGATTCTTATCTGCTTCCTATGCTGTGCATTTACAAGTACAACTATAAACCTCCATTTATTTTATCAGAGATAGGCAGTTTTAGGGTTGGGAACTGGAAGAAGTCATCTGCCTCCTATATTGACTTTCAACTATTTCCTTCAAGCACTCCTTCCATCCATTTGTATTTAGTGTCTGCGATGTGCCAAGCACTGTAAGGAACTTCAACAGCACATGGGCATTGTCTCTGTCTTCAAAGGGTTTAGAGTCCATCAGGGGAGAGGAAGGGCTGACCGTAATTCTGAAATTGCTAAGAGCATTAAGACAAAAGTTCAACTATGCTGCTAAGGGACAGAGGAGGACTGTAGCTGGGAGGAGAGGGAGGAGAAGGAAATCAAAGCAGGTTGTTACACAGCTTACATAAGACAAATCAACACGTACTTATTGCTGACTAATTAGGAATCTGTTGAGTGCTATAGAAATGCAGAAGTACTTTAACTGGTAATCCCTGGCCTTATGAAACGCGTAACATGTAGCTGGACCAAATATCCTAGCACCAGGTAAAATTTACAAGGCAGGCGACCTATTTCCATTCCTTCTAGAGCTTCTGATGTATTTATTTTACATCTTTATTAGTAGTAATTTGGTTATCAATGGGAATTCAGTTTAAAAAAAGCAGTGAATCTGGCGGCACCTGTGGCTCAAAGGAGTAGGGCACAGGCCCCATATACAGGAGGTGGTGGGTTCAAACCCAGCCCCAGCCGAAAACTGCCAAAAAAAAAAAAAAAAAAAAGAAACAGTGAATCTAATACATGGATATGTAGAGACAAAAGACAGGTGCCTCTCTGGTTTGATAAACAGATAAAACAAATGAAATCAGGACATCTTGAAATAGCCTCTAATCCTCTGCCAAACTGTATGTGGGCCATGCCATTCTTCAAGGTTCTTGGCTATGTAGCAATATTTCGAAAACTAAAATATTAAATCAGTTCTCTGGTCCCTGCCTAGGCTTTTGTTTAAATATAACAAGATTAAGTCAGTAATTAGTCAGCAATAAGTATTTGTTGATTTGTCTTATGTAAATTTTTATTAGAGAGGCTAAGCATTTTATTTTGCAATAGAGACATACTGCAAATCCTTAAACCTTTATTTTAAAATAATCTTCAGAAGTAGGTTTCGTTTGATTTACGTCGTAAACCTGCTAAATGTGAAATATTCTATTTCTCTCCCTGGCATTGAGTTTATGACTTCAGTCTGAAACCACCCCACTCTCCCAAGGTTGGCATCTAAGTATTTGGTTTTTTCACCTGAGAATCTGCCTTTCCTCTGGATCTGATTCATGCCTTATGCTGTTTTACAAACTGGCGGTGGCTTTTTTCTACAGTTTCATGGACGTCCAACTCAGATTTAGACAAGTCTGTATGGCTCACGGAAGTGACACCAAGGCAGAAAAGTACAGGAGGCTTAAACAATACCTATCCTAATTAAGCCTGAGGGGGAGTGATCGGTTTTGTTCAAAACAGTGAATGGATTAGAATGAGAAGCAGCTTGAAAATTGACTTTGAAAAGATGACAAAGGAAAAAATATTAGATTTTAAGGACTTTTCATGGTTCTTATATTATGTAAAATGTTGGTTAATTTCTCTCTTCTCCCTTTGTTTTTTTGGCAAAAACTTTAAAAATTATACTATAACAATATTACAAAAGATTTAGATTAGAAATGAAAGAAAATCACACATAACTTCACAACTCTGACATAGTAACTTTTATCATTTTGCAGTATTTCATTCTAGCGTTTATTTCATATCATACATTTTAAAAATGTTCGGGTAGATCCCTTTCACATTCTTCACTTACTGTTACCATAAACACTTATTCACATTAGAGTCTTCATGGTTATCCTATTTGCTGGCATAATACTCTATAACCTCTAGTCTAGAACCTCCCCACTTCTCTGGAGAGTCTTCCCCAAAGTGTGTCTGGGAGTCCCTGGGGGAAGGGAGCATCTCTCTTGGCTGAGTTCCCTCCCAGTCAGCTACCCTATGGATCATTTAATTTTTCTTCTCCTTTGCTGGATACTACCGTGTCTTCAAGCAAGCTGGGTCTGCACACACTGTTGCTGTCTCCCATAATTTCCCCTGGACAGTACTGACTTCCTAGATAGGACTTACTTTTCAGTTTATCCTCCCAAATCACTTGCCTAGATTTCACCCACTGCTGCTCCAACCTAACAGCTCCTGTTTGCAGGAAGGGGAAAGTGGGCTGGGCGGAGTGGGATGGGGGGGACCTTTTCTTTCGTGTTGGAAGGCTGTACCAATTTAGCTGTAGTCAAATAAGGCTTCTTCCAAGAAATGTCAATTAGATATACTTGTACTTAAAAATGTACATTATTTTATAGAAATCTAACTCTTCGGTCCTTGATAATTGCAAACAATGGAAAGTATTGGTTAATTACAAAGATAACTAAACTTTTATGACTTTGTTTTGTCTACTTTTGTTGGAAAGCACTTGAATGTTTGGTTGCAGTGGGGAGGTCTGCAGTTTCTGTTGATTGTCTACATGGGTACCAGTCGGTTGTGACCTTAGGGCATCTTGATTTGGGTTAGGTAGAAGAATGTAGATTCAAAACAATACATAATTGAAAAGCCAAGAAGGCACTTTTCAGGCATGTTTCTGAAGGCATGGGTACTCTAATTCTACTGCATTTTTCCATATTTCAATAGGATCTTTCTTAGCATCAAACACTAACTTTAAGATGTCATTCACTGAGAGCTCAATAATTCCATCTGTAATTCTTTATGTGCCTTGGCGATATCAACTAAGTGAGGCTGAAATGCTCATTTGAATGTGTTGTCATGATTCTCAAAGTCATTAGACCTTTCATTGTATTCTCCAGTTAATAGGTCTACAAGAGCTGTATGTTCTTCAAATGATTCATATATATTATCTGGCTCATCAGTGAATGACCAATGCTAACTGTGGGAAATGTTCATCTGAGATGTCCTTTTGAAGAAAAAGTGTTTGGAAAAAAGAGCTTTTTTGAAATGGTTGGATTTTTTTTGCCACACATCATGGGTATACTTAGTTTTACCTTGCAAAGAAATATTCAAGTCATTGTGATGTGACATGATAGCACACAGAAAGGCTACATTCCTATAAAAATTTTTTTTCAATAATTCACATTGCCAATTGTGTTCTTCATAAAATTTCGCTATCTGTTCTTGCAGAGATAAAATTTTGGTTATACCTGTCTCTGCAATAGCCAACCCACTTTAGAACGATGTGGCAAATCCACCCTGAATACCTCTCATCATTAGAGATATTCAGGGTGGATCTTCAGAATGTCAGGCTGGGTGTGATGGCTCATGCCTATAATCCTGGCACTCTGGGAGGCCAAGAAGGGAGGATCCCTTGAGCTTAGGAGTTTGAGACCAGCCTGAGCAAGAGCAGGATCCCATCCTTACTAAACATAGAAAAAACTAGCACAGCTTGGTGGTGGCATCTGTAGTTCCAGCTACTTAAGAGGCTAAGGCAGGAGAATCACTTGAACCCAGGAGTTGGAGGTTGTTGTGAGAGAGGCTGATGCCATGGCTCTGGAGCCTGGGCAACAGAGTGACACTCTTTCTTAAAAACAAACTAACGAAAAAACCTTTAGTATGTTACAAAACTGATGATGCTATATTGCATTTGCTTAGATGTAGTTAAGAACACTTAAAACTTGTTGCAAAGTATCACTTAAAATAGTAACTTTTTTGCACAGAGATGTTGCTGACGCAAGATACGGTGAAAAAAAATGAGAGCATCTGGATCTGTTAATACTTTTTTTTTTAAGTTGTGCAATAATCCCTTCATGTTTTCCTGTCATGGAAGGTGCACGGTCTGTACACACTCTCACCAAATCTGCCCAGTTCAGTTCACCTTTATGACATTTATTTTTTTGTCTTGAAGATATCTATTCCCCGTGTTCAGTTCAGGAGTGTCCAAAGCAGTTAACTCTGTAGCAAACAAAATCTTCTGTTATGACCTGCATGAAGTATAAAACCTCAGCTGAGTCAGTAGTATCAGTTGATTCATCCAAGGCACTTGAATAACACATATTTACTTTGAAGTATTGCACGAAGGAGTTCTGTTAAGTTGAAGGCTAATTCATGCTGCTGATCAAGTTCTCCCTGAAAGAGGCATGTGTTTGTGATGTTATTAGGGTCTAAGCATCCCATAACCTTGACAATGTATTCTTTCACAATCTCTCTATCACTGAATGGCTTCCCTTTCTTTCCTGAGTATATATACTGCTTTATAAGTTGCTTCAGTGGCATTATTTCCAAGTCTTATTGCTGTTGGTAAGAATTGTCTTTGCTTTTGCTTTTCATCTTTTAATTTCTGTAATACGACCTTTCACGTCTCTAGATCTAATTTAAAATATATGTGGTCCTCAAGGGTGTTATCAGGCTACAAGCATTGAATTTCTTTAAGGTTGATAATGCAGTATCACAAAGCAGTCTTGTCTTTAGCAAAAAAAAAAAAAAAAAAATTATATATTGAAATTTTCATCCTCCTTAAAAAAAAAATCTGTTTTCTTCCTTTGGTGTTCTCTTGGTCTTCTCTGACATAATGGGCTGTAATTCTGCAGACAGAATTAAAAAATACTGTTGAGTTGTGCAGCTATTCACAAATCCCACTTCAAACAGAAACACAGTGCACTGTTGTCAAAAGCTGTTACCAGACTAGAAAACCCAACTCCCATAAACTCCCACCAACCAGCCTGGTGTGGTAGTGGTGCCAGTTAGGTGGGGGGAGTTAGCACTAAATCATGAGCAGAGCAGCTGTCAATACAACCCTTACACCTTACCAATGTTCTAACTGTGCTGGTCAATCTGGGAGGATTATTTTGTTGAAAAGTATTTCATTCTTTGGCATTTTAAACAAGCTCATTTTAAAATTATTAGTAAAACAGGCCATATATAGGCTCACACCTATAATCCTAGCACTCTGGGAGGCCAAGGCAGGTGGATTGCCTGAGCTCAGGAGTTTGAGACCAGCCTGAGCAAGAGAAAGACCTCATCTCTAAAAAGAACAGCCTGGTGTTGTGGTGAGCATATGTAGTTCCAGCTACTTAGAAAGTTGAGGCAAGAGGATCACTTGGGCCTAAGAGTTTGAGGTTGCTGTGAGCTATGATGCTATGGCACTCTACCCAGGGCATCAGAGTGGGCTCTGTCTTAAAAAAAAAAAAAAATTATTAGTAAAATAAAAATGTAAAAGGTAAACAACAAAAATATATTAATAAGAATAAAACAATTTGTTCTGCAAAATTTGAATTCAGTCAAAAAACCTGCACTTACAGACCTAGTCGGCCACAGGTAGTTTTTTTTTTGGGGGGGGGAGGGACAGAGTCTCACTTTGTTGCTCTCGGTAGAGTACTATGGTGTCCCAGTGCACAGCAACCTCAAACTCTTGGGCTTAAGAGATTCTCTTGCCTCAGCCTCCCAAGTAGCTGGGACTACAGGCACCTGCCACAACACCTGACTATTTTTTGTCGTAGTTGTCCTTGTTGTTTGGCAGGCCCAGGCTGAGTTCAAACCCCGGTGTACGTGGCCAGCGTCCTAGCCACTGAGCTATAGGCGCCGAGCAACATGTAGTCTTAATTTCTGATCTGTGTCAGATCTTGTCACATAATGATTATGATTATGTCTTTGTTCACATACATCAGCAGACTTAATCAAATGGCCTATCCCACCTTCAAAATGAGAGAGAAGAGCTATTTAGAGTCAAGATGGTAACTCTACTTTGTTGCTTTAATCAGAAACTCAAGAAAAAATCTCAAACTTAAAAAAATCAGATCATTAAAAAGATTTTTAAAATTTTAATCTTTTAAAATGATTAAAAGATCATTAAAATTTGAAATAAATTTTAAAACTATATAGCCTTTGTATACATGTGAATAAAAAATATGCTTTCTCCGCTTTTTTTTTTTTTTTGCAGTTTTTGGCCAGGGCTGGGTTTGAACCCGCCACCTCTGGCATACGGGGCTGGCACCCTACTCCTTTGGGCCACAGGCACTACCCTGCTTTTTCCTTTTTTTTTTTTTTTTGCTTTTTAAAGAAAATGGTTTATTTTAGCATATGCCACAAGGACTCACTAAGCTCTAGTGTCAGGTACTCTTCACAGAGTTTAGACAATGGCAAAATGACACAGCAGGAAGAGCTGAGGTTTGGGTTTAGGGACACACCCACATAAAGGCTAGTGCTGGTTACTTAAGACGCTGAAATCTAGTGGATTTGAAACTGGGACATCTGTCATTGAAGAAGAAAAACAAGCAGGAACAAGATGGGGTAGGTGGCAGGTAGATTTTCCAAGCAGCTGGCAATTAGCACAGGTCTAGACAGGTAGGAAGTCAAGGTTTAGAAAATCTTACAGTCATACATTTGGAACAAAAGTCTTATTTTCAAAGAATTTTTTTTGGTTGACTTGTTTTTTTTTTTTTTTGTTTCCTTTTATTTCGGTTTGGTTTGGTTCCAAAGAACTTTCTTATGTGACTGTGAGATGTCCCATTGAGGAAATGTAAAGCCTACCCATCTGAGAGGCAAAAGAACTTGGTTCGAATTCCAGTTGTAACACTCATTAGCTATGTGACTATTTCATGTTCCAGAGGATCCCCTTATTTACCCTAAAATAAACTGGCTATTTTTGTTCAGGAGTTCTTAACCCTTTTTATTGGGAGAAGGAATCATTTATCTTTTTCGTTTGTTTTTAGTTTTTGAGGCAGACTCTTTGTTACCTAGGCTAATGGGCCATGGAATTAGCCTAGCTCACAGCAACCTCAAACTCCTGGGTTCAAGTGATCTTCCTCCTATCTCAGCTTCCCCAGTAGCTGGGACTACAGTCACTCCCCACAATGTCTGGCTGAATTTTTATTTTTAATACAGATGGGGTTTCACTCTTGCTCAGGGTGGTCTTGAACTCTTGAGCTCAAGGGGTCTACTTGCCTTGGCCTCCCACAGTGTTATGTTTACAGGCGTGAGCAAGGCCTTCATTCACTTCTTTTGATCTGATGGAAGATAAAGATTATTTTCTCACAAAAATCCACATAAACATCTCCCCAAATTTTGACACACATTTTATTTTAATGCATTAGAAATTGATCTCCCCTCACATAAAAACTTAGAAAAATTTCCCATCTATCATTCTTGTTTAGTCACATAAATGAAGTAATTTGAAATAAATCTATTGTACGCAAATACAAAAGAAAAAAGAAAATTAAAATTCTTCTCCCAAATCAAATTCCAATATGGAGGCTGCCCTTGTTTAACTTGAAGAGTTCATAGCACAGTCTTACAAGATAATTCGTTTGTCATTGTGATAGTTTACTAATTTTGACTTTTATGTTTGATAGCAACGAAGGAAAGAAAGCCCCAAATAACAGAATGATGTTACAGGTAGGCAGACACGCTCGATTTTCCTAGGACTCCTCAGATTGACACACTGCATCATTTTCTCATTCTCACGTCGATAATTTTGCCATCTTTTCAAAGCCCGCAGCATCATCACGGCTGCCCCACATTTCAAGTTCACATTCATCACTCTTGTGGAGAACTGGGAGAATCCACTTCCATGTAGGAAAGGTTGTTCATAATTGTCTGTTCCCATCCTCTTATCCCGCAGTGGCCATGTGGCAATGTAGCCAGAAGGGCTCATGGCTTTTATTTTGGTCGGTTTCCAATCTCAATATCAACCTCAGGATCTTATTCATGGGATCAAATACATCAAACCACGGGTGAATTTTTTCCTAGGAAATTATTTTGAAAGTGAATTCCTACGACTAACTACACATTCTGCTTTTATTTCTTAACAAAAATCTCTTTAACGCCAATAAATCAGAGCCTCGTAGTGTCTAAAGAAATTGATGACTTCTATAGCTATAGGCAAAACCTCTTTCAATACTATTGGCAGGGACTTTAATCCTAGGCAAGGTGATGTAGAAAGACGTGACTCACAGTGACGAGCTGGGCTTCTTTCTTCATCAAAGCAGAAAAACCAGAAGCCTTGCCAAACGTTGCATGTGCACCATAGTCTCAAAGTTTTGCTTGCAATTAGAGTTTTTGCTTGAAAAAGGTATCTCTTTACCATTTTAAGTAATTCAGGGCTTTTAAGATTCCCCAAAGGGGATCACGAAATAAAATTCTTTTAAAAATTTTCAACCCTCATGTGACAGATAAACATCCGAAAATGATTAAACGGATAACTTGTTGCCAAAAGAGAAATAGCATCATTGCAAATTACGCCACATTATAACTCAAAAGCATAGAAGGAACATTAGTAAATTCAGCGTGGAGCATTGCATTTGGCGAAGGCGCTAATTCCCTATTATTCCTTTACCCTAAGCCATAATCCAACCTGACCATTTCGAAAGCACGAGGCTTATGTGTGGCTTCTTTTGCCTAGCAAGGCAATCAGAAGCCTCGTCAGATGCTTCAGACGGGAAATGTAGGGGCCAAAGCAAGCTTTTGGAAAATTCCAGCCTTTCCAAATTGAGTCTTCACAAAACAATAAACAAACGACAAAAACAAAACCACCACATTGCCTCATGAATGTTCAGAATAATATCACACATACAAGTGTTTTTTCAGCTCTTTATCTGCTAACTGCCATGAGCTAGAATCATGGGCTCAGAAGGTAAACAGGCTTTCACATCTATTATCTTCTAGCCACAATATCAAACTGAAGAACTCCTAAGCATAGAAGCAGTTTGGTTCCTTTCAATTTTAGCTGGAGGCAATATAAACAGACATCTGTAAACATGTCACAGATAATTTTAATTCTTTTTAAATTTTTTTAAATTTATGCCTTTTTTACTAAGGCATATATACATAGATCATGAATACATGTATGCCTTTGTGGAATAATTTCAATTCTGAACAACAAAGTGCTTTTTGAGCTATTATAACATGTAGTTACTTCTTGTGTATCACAGCAGCCCATACCACCCTTCATTTGTAAATTTATCTTATTAAATTAATGTGTTGCATAAAAATACTTTATTCATGTAGCAATTTTTTTTTGAAATTTTAAGGTCAGTTTCTTTCTTTTTTTTGGCCGGGGCTGGGTTTGAACCTGCCACCTCCGGCATATGGGGCTGGCATCCTACCCTTTTGAGCCACAGGTGCTGCCCCTTAAGGTCAGTTTATTAAGTTCAATGAGGAAAGCTATCAGAAGATAGTCTCCTGAAAATTATTTTTTCTTAGAAAAAAAGAAAGGGAAATCAAAACCCTCCGAGCATAGCCACAGAGGCAGTCATGCCTCTCTGCAGATGGGGACAGTCTATCCGTCAGTTGAGTCACTCTCCGGGGTCAGCAGGATTGGAGTCTGGATCATCCTCATCATCCTCTGGCTCCAAGTCATCCATTTCCTGGAACAAGGACTCGTCCACTTCCACACTGTTTCCAGCATCCTCCAAGAACTGGATATCAGATGTGTGGAGATTATGATCTGTTTTAAATAACTGTTTCCCACTAGGTGCCTGTGGCTCAAGCAGCTAAGGCGCCAGTCACATACACCTGAGCTAGTGGGTTCGAATCCAGCTGGGGCACCAAACAACAATGACGGCTGCAACCAAAAAATAGCCAGGCGTTGTGGTGGGCGCCTGTAGTCCCAGCTACTTGGGAGGCAGAGGCAGGAGACTCGCTTGAGCCCAGGAGTTGGAAGTTGCTGTGAGCTGTGATCCTCACTCTACCCAGGGCAGACAGCTTGAGGCTTTGTCTCAAAAACAAACAAACAACAACAACAACAAAAACCCTGTTTCCCACTTAATTTATTTTTCCTGCCTGTTCTTCTTTCAGCCATTTCTTTTTAATTGCCAAAAGTTCTGCATCAAACTTAGCCTTCCAATTTAAGAAATTCTCCATTGTAACAGGAGGGCCCTGGGATAATCACTTTTCAGCTTCTTCTGCTTTTCTCTCTGTGCCTTTTCTTCTTCTCTTCTAGTTTTTATCGGATCTACTAGTTCCTTTCATTTTTCTTGCATAGCTGTCACTAAAGATCATCACCATACCAAGATTTTCTTCAGCCTGTAATGCTAATAATTTTAAAATGTTTGAGGTATCATTGTCTTCTAGATTTTCCTGGGAGAATATTTCATAAAGGGGAGCTTCATCTGGGTATTTTTCACTGCATGTAAACTCGAGGGTGGTCTGGACGGTTTCATCATTCTCTCCAGCTTCAGATGTCACAGTACTGGTGAAGCCGGGTGGATTTTCTGATAACTCTTAGCAGGACCTTGTCCAGTGAACTCTACTGAAGGCGAGCCCATTTATATTTTGGAAGACGAGTTGTCAGGAGGGTTGGATCAATGTGCAAGCAAGCTGTGAAGGAATTGGTGTAGATGGACTCCAGAGCCTCCAGCTCATTGGGCTGCTCCTCGACATAATGTGTCATCGTGGCCCTTGATGCTGCCCATGGATTGCCCAGACACCCAGGCAGCGCTCAGCAGCCGAGACCACAGAGGGCCCAGACACCCAGGCAGCGCTCAGCAGCCGAGACCACAGAGGCGCTGGGCGAGCCAGGGGCAGGCGGCAGCTGGGCCGGCGCACACGCAGAGAATCCCCGGCTGGAAGGCCCAGGACCCAAAGCCAGACCCCACCTGCTAGCAACGCTCCGCTCCAGCCTCCGCCCGCTCCCCACACGTAGCAATTTTTAAAGGTATAGGAAGGGAACGTATTCATTCATTCGAGTTAAGTGCGAGGTCAGACAATTTGCAACTCATCCTAGAAAACGTGCTATATACCTCGTGGTTGAACATCACTGCCGTCACCAGATGGCCAAGGGAAGCACTTCAAAGGTGACCGCCCTGATATTCAGCAACGAGGTAGGTAGCGCTCTTTTTAGGGTGAGCTGCAGAACTTAATGGTCAGACCTTGTATTGTCTCTTAACTTTCGGAACAACTATAGATTCTTTCATTTTGCATCGGAGATGTTTGCAGCTTAGAAAGGAGGAGCAGCTTACCCAAAGTCACACAGCTAATGGCTAAGCTAAAATTTGAACCCAGGTCTCCTTAACTCCAAAGCACGGGCTCCTCATTTCTACACCACTGCGAAGGAATCGGAGATATAGGTCAAAAAGTCAGCTGAGAAAGCAGAAGTCTTAGCTGAAGGGGTAAATATGGGATATGGAGGGTGAAGGAACTAATTTAAAGAGAAAGTATGAAAGTATCCTTGGAGAGGGCGCCAGGTTTCAAACAAATCTTGCTCCCTTTGCTCTAAAGCTGGATTCCCAGAGTCACGTGATCTTGCACCTTAGGCTCCACCTTACCTGTTTACCGGGAATGGTCTCAATTCTCAATTCGAGTCCTCAACATTTTCCATTACAAACTAATCAATTTTTTTCAGGTCAAACTGGCTCTTGGGAGTTTGAACAGTATGAGACAATTTTTCTGAGACCTGATTACGCCACCTCTTTTCCGTAATTTCTTGTTTTTTTCAGCTTTCTCCCCAGCCCAGTACGTGTCTGGCAATGGTAGGCACCCAGTGAAAGTTAGTTGAATGAAGAAATGTTGAATGAAGAAATAATGAATGACACACCAAAGACTCACCACGTTGAGCCTAAACAGCCAGTAACTTGTTGACAATTGGCCTGAGGTCTGGCTCTGGCTCAGGCTGGTCTCCAACTGGTGAACTCAGGCGATCCACCCAGCTTGGCCTTCCAGAGTGCTAGAATCACAGGTGTGAGCCACTGCGTCCAGCCCTCAGAAGAAATATTTAGGTAAATCCTCTCTGTTACTCCCTTCAGCCCTATCCCATCAACAGCATAGCATCCACAATGCACTGAACCATCTTGCGATTCCTGCCTGGCAGACCTTCCCTTTCTACAAGCAGACGCCTGGATTGTGCAGCCCTCTGGTGCGGGTTCCTGCTGTCTTTCATTCCCCTATGCCTCTTTAGTCTTTCTGCAACCATCTTATGCCACCCTTTTCTTATCCTCTGAAAGCATTTTTTTTCCCCCGCTGCTCTTGACTGTACTAAATTTTGTTCATTTGATTTCTGACCAGTTTGATAATATGCTGCAGTTAGATTGTGCCTTTTCCGTGAATCCCTTCAAAATGAAAAAGAGTTGAATTTTCTCATCAGCTGCAAACAGCTCTACTCCCCCAACCCCCCAGTAATAGTCTCCAGTAATCTCCGTGACAGATAAGCAAAACCCTCCATGCTGCATTCTACCTCTCTTTCTCAAGGGTGCTTCAGTAATTCAGCTTTTGCCATTTTTCCAATCGCCTGTTGGCTCTGCAGGTGACTCTGTGGGGTTTTCTTTCTAGTGGAACACCTGTTCTTCTTGCAAATCAAAAGCTATTGCTCTCATTAAATGCTTCTCAATACCCTGGGAGGATTTCCTTCTGCGGCTTTGTTTGTTCCTGAAACAGGTTCTCTTACCGGGATTTCTCACCTCTATAGCTTTGGGGAGGGAAATAAGTATTGCAGGAAATTTGCTCAGTTCTCCGGCCCTATTTTCTATCTATTGCTGGTGTAAACTCTTGCCATAAGTGAAAAAAGATAGCCTTGAATACCATCCTAAAAGATAGAATTTGTCTTGGGAATGAACGCCAATAAAGCCCTTCGCTCTATAAATTGTCTCTATAAAAATGTAAAACCAATCTTGGCTGAGAGGGAATGCAGAGTTATTTATGTGTTAAACAGTATAAAAATCTCCCGATGAGCTCAACTGGAGTGTCGGAAAGAGCCAGGAACCCATGATCCAATTCCCAAGTGGGAACCAATCTTATATTAAAACATGGCAAATATTATCTAAGGAATTTTAGTGCAGTGCAGCTGGAAACTCTCTCTTTGAAATTTATTGCAGGATGCTGGGCCCAATTTGAACTTGAGAATTTGAGAAACTCCTTATCTAAATTTATATTCTGATGAAAATTTAAAATAGAATTGCTTACCTCTCAGATTTAATTGTGCATTAAAACTTCATTTAAAAATACTCTACCATTTAGGTCCTACTCATGTGGGTTATGGATGTAGGGTTACGGATGTGGCATACTTCGTAATGACCTGTATGAGACAGTCCATCATTACCTACTGTATTTTGTTTTTAATTCAGTTCAAACAATTTATTTAAGTATACATATGCACACATAAGCATATGGATTTATATTTCTCCTCTTCTTTCCTGAAATACCGCACATGCTAAGATATTAAAATATAGTATAAGGCTGAGTGCGGTGGGTCACACCAATAATCCTAGCACTCTGGGAGGACAAGGGGGATGGATTGCCTATGCTCACAGGTTCAAGACCAGTCTGAGCAAGAGGAAGACCCTGCTTCTACAAATAGCTGGCTGTTGTGGTGGGTGCCTGTAGTCCCAGCTACCTGGGAGGTTGAGGCAAGAGAATCACTTAAACCCAAGAGTTTGAGGTTGCTGTGAGCTGAGATGCCACCCTTGCTCACAAGGGTGACCAAGTGAGACCCTGTCTCCAAAAAAAAAAAAAAAAATATATATATATATATATATACACTCTATCTATCTATCTGTCTATCTATTTAGTATAGTGGGGAAGTCAGACTGCCTGGGTTCAATTCAGGAAGTCTATAGTATTTACTATTTGTTCAGTATCACTCCAAGCCTCTGTGTTTTTGTTTTTTGTTTTATCTGTAAAACTCAGATTGTTGCAAAGATTAAATGAGACAACTCATGTAAAGCACTTGGCACAGAGCCTGGCAAACTGTGATATTGGTCATTATAAGGAGAAAAGTCAGAATCTGGGAAAAAGAAAAACACAAATATTATAACCATATGGATAAACATGTGGCTTTAATTGTTCGGATTAAATAGTTGAATTGATGTTGAGTTTCATCGCATCGTAATCGTAAGGTGAAGCACAATCCTCTATAAATCTTGAGTTCAGAAGGGGAGAAGCAAACCAGATCAGAAGTATAATTTTTGCGAGCACCAAATTGCGAAAGGCATTCGTAGAGGAGACAGTGAAGAATCTGTTAAATGATGTTTTCAATAACATTTTAGAACAAATATCAAATGCTGTTATGAATTTAATATGGCTATGATAGCAACCTTTGGTAAAAATCCAATGTATACAATTAAAATGTAGGCCACCCCCCTGAATTCTATTGTGGGCTAAGTAAATAGGGACTTAATTTATAGTTATGGAATTCAAAAAAGGGATTGAGCATCTATTTTGTGCAAGATACTTTCATAGGTCTGTAAAGGTAAACATAAGTGAATTAGACTCAATTACTGCCCTCGAGAACCCACTAATTAGTGGGAAGGGTGATTAAATGCCAAGGAGTGTGATCAAGGCAAACTGGTATAAACCCCAAAGGAAGGTATAAAGTGCTCTGAAGGATCAAAGCGAGGAAAGGCCTAGTTTCTCAGACACATCAGACACAACATGACCTCATGGCTTTTGTACACGTTTTCCCTGTGCTTGGAATGGGTTTCTCCTCATGTCTACCTCCTTCTGTCCCTGTGGGTTCTCAGCTCATGTTTTAGATCCTCGAAAAGGTCTATCCTGACTACCTATCACAGAGTAGAGTCATGTCTATTAATTCTCTATCTCAGCACTTTTTTCTCTCATGACATTCATTACAATTTATAATTATTTCATTCGTTTGTCCATCAGCTTGGTTTTTACAACTCCCCACGTTGCACATAAACTCCATGAAGACAGGACTATCTGTCTTGTGTAACCTTTGATTCTTAGAACAGTGCCTGACACATAGTAGGCGCTCAATATACATTTGTCAAATAAACCAATGAACAAACAAAAGATCACATTTAGTTGGTAGGGTCAGGACAGGTTTCATGAGAGAAAAAAAATCCTTAAAAATGGGATAGGTTGGGGCAGTGCTTGTGGCTCAAAGGAGTAGGGTGCTGGCCCATATACTAGAGGTGGCAGGTTTAAACCCAGCCTTGGCCAAAAACTGCAAAAGAAAAAAAAAAAAGAAAAAAAAAGAAATAGGGTGGCACCTATGGCTCAAAGGAGTAGGGCACTGGTCCCATATACTGGAGGTGGCAGGTTCAGACCTGGCCCTGGCCAAAAAAAAAAAAAAAAAAAAAAAAAATGGGATAGGTTGGTGGTGCCCATAGCTAAATGGGTAGGGGACTGGCCACATACACCAAGGCTGGAGGTTCAAACCTGGCCCAGACCAGTTAAAACAACAATGAGTACTGCAACAACAACAACAAAATCACCAGGTGTTGTGGCGGGCACCTGTAGTCCCAGCTACTTGGGAGGCTGAGGCAAGAGAATCGCTTAAGCCCAAGAGTTTAAGGTTGTTGTGAGCTATGTCACCATGGTACTCTACCAAGTGACACTCTGTCTCAAAAAAAAAATATATATATATATAAAAGGGATAGGTTGTAGGGAGGGGTAAAGAGAAGAAAGATGTTCCAAATGTAAAGAAAAGCAATTTCTTTTCTTTTCAGAGAGCAACAAACACTGTATATCTTTGAACTTAAGATGTATATTTCAGCCTCCTCCTCCCTACTTCCATTGTAACATTCCCAAATTGGTGTAATTGGTATGTGTCTTATACCCACTATCTGCATGTACTATGGTTGTTTCCTTTTTTCTCCTGAAATGTTCCTTAATTGGTGGTGTGTCTTATAATCATCAGTTGCATTTTAGAAATAGGAAAATAAAGTAATTCAGTTTTACTGGAGCATAGAATATGTGTATGGGAGCTGAGAAAGCTAGTGCTGGAAAGTTCTGTTGTAAAAGGTATGGTGTAGGCAGATAACAAGGCCACAGTGGTGAGTTCATACTAAATTTATCAGCAGTGAGGAGCTCCTACTGAAACTGTAAGCCTATATTGTCTCCCAAAATAGTTGTAAATCTTTCTGTAGAGAGATATTTTTTTTCCTTTGCCATTTGCATTTTTAAATTTAACCTCAAGATAAAAACATCTCTGAATAAAGCACAGAAAATAAATTCTTCCTCCCTGGACTATGAGCTGTTTGAAGGCAGAAACTGTAACTCTAGCAACTGCCACAATAGCTGGTATGGAGTAGGGATTTTGAGATAGGGCCTCACTCTGTTGCCAAGGCTAGGGTGTCTTGGCACCATCATAGCTCACTGTAGCCTCAAATTCCTGGGCTTAAACAATCCTCCTGTCTCAGCCTCCTGACTAGCGGATATTATAGGCATGCAACATTTTATCTGCTAATTTTTTTCTATTTTTTGTAGAGATGGAGTCTCCCTCTTGCTTAGGCTGGTCTTACACTCCAGATCTCAAGCGATCCTCCTGCCTCGGCCTCCCAGAGTGCTAAGATTATAGGCGTGAACCACTGTACCCAGCTGGAATATTACATTTTTAAAGTAACTGTTGAATGAATGAAAAATGACATTTTACTATTTTTTTAGATGAAAAATTATTAGTGGATAATGGAGATGAAGATAATGGTAGAAATTTTGAAGGTCTGATTGAGTTCTTCTAGCTTCATTTGTAGGAGGGAAGTGTTTCATGATAGTTTGGAAGCCGGGGAGAGACCCAGGTGGCACAGAAGGGTAAGTACCTCCCTTGGGGAAATAGACACCTAAACCTTATGCAGAAAATGGCGAAGTATGTGTGGAAACCAGACAGTACTCCAGGGAGAATGACATGTACCAAGTGGGGGCAGGGCCAGGAGGAAGAGGTTAGCCATGGATCCAGAGATGCCCTGAATCTGTCCTGACTCACTTTTACTGAAATCGGTTAAATATGCATGGATGTTTACATGTGGATGTTGGCAGGGTCCCTCTCATCCTTGTCACCAGCAGTCTCTATGACATTAGACACAGAGATACTTTCAATCCTCTCTATACCTGACTGTTCAGCAGCATCTAATGCTGTTGACCTCTTTTAATTTAAAAAAAAAAAAAACAAAAAACTGTGTTAAAAAACACACAACACAAACATCTCAACCACCTCTAGGAGTATAGTTCAGTGGTATTAAGTGCGTCCACTCTGCTGTGCACCATCACCCCCCTTTGATCCATTCACAGAACTCTTTTCATCTTGCAAAACGAAAACTCTGTACCCATCAAGCCATAACTCCTCACGTCACCCTACTCCCAGTCCCTGGCCACCGCCATTCTGCCTTCTACCTCTGTGAGTTTGACCACTCTAAGGACTTTCCGTGAGTGAAATGATGCAATGTTTGTCTTTCGTGGCTGTCTTAGTTCACTTATCATAACATTTCCAAGGGTCTTGAAGATCTTCGCATTGTAGCATGAGTCAGAATTTCCTTCCTTTTCAAGGCTGATTAATAGTCCACTGTGCTTATATGCCACATTTTGTTTCTGTCTCTTTACTTTTTGAGACTTTCTCTTCCCTCGGCTTCCACGGTTTCCCCCCTACCTTCCTGGCATCTATTTCTCTGCTTTCCTTCAGGCTCAGCCTCTATGAGTTGACCATTCAGTGTTAGAGTTTTCTAGTTATGAAGTCCTGGGCCTGCTCCCTCTTCTCACCCTCTTCTCTTTTCTTAGACAGTCTTGCACAAAGCCATGACTGTTTGTTTGCCTGTGTGTCCACGTGTGCGGCTTCAGGGGGGTGGGGTGTACAATGAGCAGTGAGGAAGGAAGGGGACTGCTTCTTCTATCTGCTCCCCCACCTTCCCCCAGTTGGATCAGTAGAGTCAGCAGATATCTCAAGCCAGATTGCTGTCACCTCTGCATCAGGAGCTTAAGTATGATTCAAAAGGCATGAGGCCAAATTGAGGTTGAAGGGAACTGGCTGTGCTGTGATTCTACAGAAAGGAATGGAGCAGGAATACGCTCTTGGGAGGCAGGAAGTGCTCTCTGTCTGGTGTAGGGATAGGTGATTGGTATCTAGGCTGTCTTTGACAATAGGAATGAAGTTGAAGGGGAAAAAATGTTTATGAGGAGAAATGGATGCAAACTGGTGGCTGAAAAATGTGGAGATGATAGACAAACAGTGACATTAAGGCTTTCTCTAAGGATTTTGCCCATAGATGCAACTAAGAATCTTCTTTTTTGACTATGCTTGAGGTCAAAAGAACACTCCTTCTGAAGATGAAGCCAAAATACCCATTTAGTCCATGGAGATGCTTTCCTGTCATTTCTCCTTTTCTTTTTTTTACTTTATCTTTAGGGCTGAAATCTATGCCAAATCGAGAGAAGCATGGAGAAGACAGGCTGACGACCATGTCCTCAACTGTCTGTGCTTTCCTTGCCTGTCTGTCTTTAGTATTGATATATGCATATGTATATTTTGTTATCATTTTTGTTGGCAACCTCGCCCTTCCTCTACTTCTCTCATCTTTCAAAAACAGTCTTGTTACATCCCTTCTGAATTATTATTGACTGACTTCTTGCTGAGCTCAAACAATACCCAAGAAAGAAATGTGTGTTTTCTTTTGGAATCAGCTTTGAAAATACAAATGATTCATGTTATAAGTCAACTTGTATAACAAAAAACCAACTAACAGACTTTGGATATTGACAGTAGTTGAATTAGAACATTAGGCAACGTGGTAGATAAGACATAATCCTTGTCTTAGAAATATAACAAATGTAGAGTAACTGTTGTAGTTAGGCTGTTTTTCACTTTACTCCTTCTGGTAAGAGTATTCCAAGTTTGCTTTAAGGCACTATTGGAGGGAGTCTGGCTGGACCACTAGCCAAGATACTTTGTCAACCAACTAAGATGTATGTACATAACAAAACCCAGACCTAACAGATTCTTGCTCCTAGGAATCTGAATCTTGAGCAGAGACACAAAGGACTGAAAAAGATTACCTCTTTCTTGCTATTTAGATTCCCAAGGCTGCCCCGGTACTTGTCTTTTCTGAGCCTGGTTATTAAGCTGGGTCTTCTCTTCTATGAACTACTAACACAGAGAATGGAAAGTTCCTTTCTGCCTACCTTAGCTAGTTTCTTTTCCTTCCAACCAGCATTTTTTTTTCTTGAATGCTTATAAGTGCCAAGCACTGTTCTAAAATCTTTGTGTAGATGACATCATTTGATCTTTACAACAATTGTTCTATTATTATTCTCATTTGATGGTGAAAATGAGCCTTAGAAAAATTAAGTGACTTGTCAAAGCTTACACAGCTAGCGAGACACGCAGCTGAGATTCAGACTCAGGCAGTAGGACTGCTGCTCTTTAGCATCTAATTTCTGGGAAGAAATTATTCAGTACTCATTAAGTGAGCCTTTTGGTAATGAAGTGGTGGGGAGGGGACCCTGGAGAAGGTGAGACAAAGGGACATTATTCTACTTAGAAAATTAATAGAAATTTGGGAGTTTCTCTAAAATTTAGAGAAAGATTTAGAAAGTCTAGGACTCAAAGAAGTCTACAGATGTTAGAAAGAGAGCAAATCTGAGTCCTCACAGGTTAGATCTTAGGAGAGAGAAACCAAAGAGTTTATTATGATTTTTTTTTTTTTTGCAAATACCATGTTTCCCCGAAAATAAGACCTACTCCCCAAATAAGCCCTAGCAGGATTTCTATGCATTTGTTAAATATAAGCCCTACCCTGATAATAAGACCTAGTGATGGGCGTGGCTATGTGGCATATCTGCATAGCCACACCATGCATTTTGGCGCAGAGACATCCCCTGAAAATAAGCCCTAGTGTGTCTTCTTGAGAAAAAATGAATATAAGACAGTGTCTTATTTTTGGGGAAACATGGGTAACAGAAAACTGAACTCAAAATGACCATAAATAATGACATTATTATTCCCAATAGTCCAGAGGGAGGAATGTTGAAGATTAAATATGTGGGCCAACAGGAAGGATCAGGTTTCCCCCAACTTTCCTTTTGCATTCTTTCTTGCTTGTCTTTGTCCTCAAGGGAACCCCCTCATAGTTAGGCGAAGGCTACAGCAATTCTACATATCACACCATTGGACAGAACAACATTTAGAGGAAGAGACTATCTCTCTATTTATCTGTCTAGGGAGGAGGGAACCTTTCTTAGAAGCAGCCCAGATGATTTCCTTTCACATCTTATTGGCCAGAAGGCATCATCTACCCATTCCTAAAGCAATCACTGCCACGCGTAATTGCTAAGAACAATAAGGATGTGGCTCTCAGGAATAGGACCACAACAGGTTGGATTCCTTAATGTAATCCAAGTTCTATAAGAAGGGAAGAGAAATAGTATGAACATTCAACAGGCAACCAAGTTTGTTGCAAACACACAGTAAGAGATTCTCTGAAGACCATGACCTTCAGAACAGTACTGATTAGTGCAGACTGTGGGGTGAGAAGAACTTGAATCATGGCCCCTAACAGCTGTATGATAGTGGGTATAAAGATACTGTGAGATTAAATGAAATAGTGCATGTAAAATGCTTGGCACAATATCTGGCAACGTATTTGTTGGGGGAGGGTCCTCAGTTCCTCAAACCCAGTTGATCTGGCTCAATTACTCAGCCAAGCACCTCAACTGAGGTGCAGTAACCAAAAGCAAAAGTGAGTGGAAACTGAAAATAAAACTGGTGAGGCACTGGCAGTGTAGATAGAGAGCAAAAGTAGCTCACACCAGTTCCAGGGTAGCAAAGACAGATTTCTTTCTTAGGAAGAACAAAGAGAGAGTTTAGAGCTTAAGTGCATCCCTCTCATGCAGGAGAAAAGGTAAGAAATGTGAAAATGCAAAGGTCTGAAGCACTATAAATACTCTTTGAACTTGGTTCCAAGTCTTTCATTGGCCTCGCTGAGCCTCCGGGCAAGATGGCCCTGTGCTATTGGCCATTGATTATCTCTTTCTGCTGGTCATTGGCTACCTAGCTTGCTTCATATCCATATTCTTGTGGGCCCTCCAGACTTCCTCCCTCTCCACCAAGTCCATTTCTTAGTGTCTTTTCTCATATTAAGGGCTCAATAATAGGTAATTATTTTGATTATAATATAGAAAATTTAATCATTTTCTGCCCTAAGCTCAATTACCCACTGTTATTTCCAAATGTTTAAAAAAAAAGTCTGTTACATGAAACGGTCTTGTGTTAATGGCGCTTTAAGGAATGGAGGAGAAGAGGTGTCCCAGGCCAGGAGCTGTGCATCACACCTATAATCCCAGCATTCTGGGAGGCCGAGGTAGGTAGATTGTTTAAACTCAGGAGTTTGAGACCAGTCTGAGCAAAAGGGAGACCCGGTTCTGCTAACGATAGGAAAATTAGCCCAGCATTGTGGTGGGCGCCTGTAGTCCCAGATACTCAGGTTGTTGAGGCAAGAGGATGACTTGAGCCCAAGAGTTTGAGGTTGCTGTGATGCCCCAGCACTCTGCCCAGGACACAGAGTGAGATGGTGTCAAAAAAAAAAAAAAAAAAGGAAGGAAGGAAGAGAGAGAGAAGAATGAAAGGAAGAAAGATAGATTAGTTGGGTATGGTGATGGGTACCTGTATTCAGGACACAGAGGCAGAAGGATCACTTGCACCCAGGAGTTTGAGATTGGTGTAAGCTAGGCTGATGCCATGGCACTTTAGCCTGGGCAGAATGTGACTCTTTCTCAAAAAAAAAAAAAAAAAAAAAAAAAAGAAAATTAAAATAGAGAGCCAACAAAGGTTCCAAAGTATGGAACCTCTGTTTCTAGTTTAACCTTTTCTGTAAAGATTGGGAAGTTAGCTCTTGTTTTTAATCCACTGGAGTCTGTCAAGTGTTAGATTTTAAGGGGTGGATAATATAAACATCAAAGATTAGGGGAGAACAGTTTGAGGAGGAGCTGAAAGAAAAACAGAGAATGCCAATGTCTCTGCAGATGACAGGGCCTTTGTAAACCTCTCTCATTATCATCTCTTTCCTGTGGTTCATTTCACATTAAAATTTCCCTCCGCATTTTGGCATGGATAGACCTTGGCAATGTCTCATTGAAAAAATATAATTATCATGTATTTTTTTTTTCTTATTCAAGCCAAGCAGATTTTTAAAAAATGGTTACAGCTCTGGAGTATTCATTAGTGAAAATCTACTGGGTGTTTAGAAAGTGGGTATCATTAGTATTCTGTCATGTAGCTAATTTCACTCATTGACCTCTCTTTGCGTCTATCCTTTTTTTGTTCTTTATTCCAATAGTTTTAATTGCCGTAAACATACACGTCCTTATTTTCTTTTTAGAAGTTTTTGCTTTCTTCCACCACTGGTGCTGTGCTGCTCTGTGCTTATAAACATTCCCATTAACTTCCATGCCCTGGGGTTCATGTTTGCCCTGTTCACCCTGAGGGGCTGCTAAGGAGATGTCTCTAGTCTGCCATTTTGCTCCACTGGAATTTATTTTTGACTTCACGGAAATGAGAGGGATCATGACTAATAGCGACCAACTTTCTCTAACCTAATGGGATTCTCCCTTTATTTTCTTTAAAATAGGCTGTTCCTACATTATCCCAAGCCATGCGTATGCCCAGCCTTTCCATGTATCCCAAATAAAATTTATAAGAAAATTTGAGCTCAGTTGAGAATCTCTAAAGAGGAAAAGGATTTAATCAAAGGACAAGGATGGCCTCATGCCTCACTCTGCCCATCTTTCATACCCCTTGCCGGTGTACAAACACACACATACACACACACACACACACACACACACACACATACACACGACCTCCTTGTTCTCTAGTCACTTCAGATCACTCATCATTCATAGAAAAAGATCTGAGATGTCCACGCCTTTGCATATAAGGGCTCTCTCTGCCTCTCTGCCTGGTTGCTCCAGGGTATTCTTCAAGGCCTTATTCAAAAGTCATCTCAGTGTGTGACCTTTCTACACCTCGCTTCTCTCCTACACTCTAGGAATATTTAAACTCTTCCTATTCTCTGTATTCTTATAAAGGTTTCTAAAGAGCTTTACTCTAAAGCTTTTAATGTTGTGTTAGTCCTTGCCTGGTCTCGGGCCTGCCTATTGCTGGCTGGAGTTGGAAAGTCCTTTTTTTTTTTTTGAGAGTCTAGCTCACAACACCCTCAAACTCCTGGGTTTAAATGATCCTCAGCCTTCTGAGTAGCTGGGATTACAGGTATGTGCCACCATGCCCAGCTGATTTTTCTACTTTTAGTAGAGATAGGGTCTTGACTTTGCTCAGACTGGTCTGAAACTCCTGACTTAAAGTGGTCCTCAGTCTCCCAAAGTGCTAGGATTCTGAGTCAGAATCCTGACTCAGACGTCTCAGACGTTCTTCTGAGAACCAGGGCACTGCCCTTCATCTCTCTGTTAGTCGTGATACTGCTTAGAGATGCCGGTTGCAGTGCACCTGGCCATGACCTTGAGCCTTTGGGTACCAGCATCAGCCTTCCTCATCTAAGTGTGTCCTGTGTCCTCAGGCGTTAGAAGGAGGCCAGCTGGCTGCTCTTTAGCCTGATTTGCTCCCTCTTCCCACTGTCTTTACTGCCAGACTGGGAACTCACTGAGTGTGGGAACTAGGCTTTGCATCTTGGAGAGGATATAAATTTCAGAGTCTCAAGCAGTGATAGTGAGAGTTGTGTTAAAGTCCTCAATTTAATTTTCCTTGAGTCATGGTACACAAGGTTTTAAAAATAGAGGCTCTAACAATGGTTCCCTTGGTGAAGATTTTTTTCAAAAAATAAGCAGTTCTCAGAGAAGGAAAAACAAATGACTCTCTGACATCTGAAATTACATTTAACTTTGCTCATAATAAGAGAAGTCCAATTTAAACATATGCTGAGATACCATTTTTTCGCCAGCCAAATAGGCAAAAAGCAAAAAATTTACGAATACACTGTGTTGTTGAGGATGTACATTTAATAGCAGACACTCTTCAGCAGGTCTATATACTCTTTGAGCCAGCAGTAGCATTTCTAGAACTGTATCCTATGGATCTGCAGGCATTTGTGAAATTCAGCTTATATATGATGTTATTCATTTCTGAGTTACTTGTGATAGACTCAGAATAAAACAATCTAAAGTCTCACAGGAATGGAATGAATAAATAAATCATGGTACATTCACATGTCGTAATACTATGTAGCCCAAGACGTTATGGAGATTTTGTACATACTGAGATGAAAACAGCTTCCAGGATACGACATTTGGAAGAGAATAGGGTTCAGGAGGCATCAGGCTCAGGGAGGGAGGTGCCCACTGTGCACCAGTCTGTGTGACTTTATTTATTTATTTTTGAGACAGAGTCTCATTTTTGTTGCCTTCAGTAGAGTGCTATGGTGTCACAGCTTACAGCAACCTCAAACTCTTGGGCCCAAGTGATTCTCTTGCCTCAGCCTCCTAAATAGCTGGGACTATAGGTCTCTGCCATAGTGCCCAGCTATTTTTTTTTTTTTTAAGAGATGGAGTCTTGCTCTGGTTCAGGCTGGTCTCAAACTCATGAGCTCAGGCAATCTATCTGCCTTGGCCTCCCAGAGTGCTAGGATTACAGGCATGAGCCACCATGCCTGGCATGACTTTATTTTTTTTGACCTTGTGAATACGTTACCTATTGAAGAAAACAAAATATACAAAAGAGCATTTGTCACTATAGAAGATTATGTTTTGTTCCCCCCAACAGTAAGCCCAGGGTTTGACATTTGGTACATGTTCAGATTCTCTAGAAAACAGAGCTTCAAATTATATATCCATCATTTTAGAGAGGGGTATAATTCTAGGGAACTAAGAATGAAGAGAAAAAGGGAGTGAGTCAGGGAAGGAAGGAGGGCAAATCCAAGGTGGTGTATTATTTTGCTGGCCACAACTTCCCAGCAAAACACAGTCAGTTGTTTGGTGTCTAGAGAGGTTACAAGAACCCCACACATCTCAGAATAGACTATGGATGGGATGAAGGACAATTTGTCTATTGGATCCTCCCTGTTTCCCACCCTCGGTGGTTAAAGTTCTATTCTTTTGCTCGTCTGTGATTTATTTATGGCCACTCCAGGCACCTACTGGAGAAGGCAGAGCCTCTAGGAGTCCCTTCCAGACAATGTGCATATACAGTCCCTCCTTGCTAGGCGTGCATGCACTGGAACTTCCCTATCACAGTGATGGTGGAAACACGTCAAGTGGCTGACATTTGGGGTAGGAGACCAGACATTGCTGAGTCATCTGGGGTGATGCATAAACAGGTTCACTGTAGTAGTTGCTCAGAAGGTTTTCTATTTGTTTTAATAGAATTTATTTTTTAGAGCAGTTTTAAGTTCACAGCAATATTGAGCAGATAGTACAGAGATTTCCCATGTGCCCCCTGGACCCACACAGGAGCAGCTTCCTGTACCACCCACCTACTGTTCTAAAGTGGTACATTTGTTACATTCAATGAAACTGCACCATTATCAGCCATACTCTGAAGAGTTTCTGGTTTGCTTTTATTTGTTGGATGGGTTGGTTGGTTGATTGGTTGGTTAAAATAGTCAAGGCTTTTTTTTTTTTTTTCAATTTATTGTTGGGGATTCATTGAGGGTACAAGAAACCAGGTTTCACTGATTGCATTTGTTAGGTAAAGTCCCTCCTACAATCGTGTCTAGTCAAGGCATTTTTTTTAATAAAATCATAATTCTAAGAGTCTATAAGAGCTTAACCTATTTAAATCCCCCAAACCAGTGATTTTTTTATTGTAGTGCAGTGTTTGTTCATGTTTAATACCGTGTACTTTCAATACGTTAATCTAAAAAATATATTGCCAAATTGAAGATGCTTTTCTAGACGGTGTGCAGCATATAAAGATGAAAAACACATCATCTTCCTCCTGAAGGTATTACAAAAACATACTGACTGAAATAGGAATGGAAGAATTAAAATTCAGTACTATATAACAAAGGAGCATAAGCTGTGCTCCATCAGTAAAGCCATTCTCCAAAGGGAAAATTAGAGACAATCTGTATTACAAGGTTTGTACAATTTCTTTGTACCTGGAATACTCAGTGAAGACTTGAATTATGGACAAACCTTGGAGAGGAAAACAGGAATGTTGAGAACATTTAGGATGATAGCTTGGCTAAGCCCAGATTCTGAAAGCTTGGGACACCATGTGTGGACTTTAAAAAAAAAATGAATAACAAGAATGGGGTGGTCTGAGGCAAGTCCAGAACAGTAGAGATTATATTGTGCAAGTCTCAAATTCGTTGTAAAGAAACCAGAATTTTATACAGTAATCAAGGGGATGTCATTACAATTTTTGAGCAGAGCTGTCACAATCCCTGTTAGGAATATTTGGAAAAGAGATTATAAGAAAATGTCTCTGACACACCCCGAGCCCCTGACTAAATCAGAAGACATTTCCCCCCTGGGAATGTTGGTGGTGAGCTGATCAAAGTCTGAAGGAGCTCATTTCCCTGGAAACAGATCTTGTGTATTTCTGGAGCTGGATAGATCATGATGGTGCTGTTTATAAAGAATATATTTTAACTCTTGGCTTTCTGTATCTTGCTCAGCATAAGCATTTTAAAGGTCTGGGTGGTTAAGGGATTCTTAAAAGGCGTGCCCTGAAGTCTGAACCTAGATTGGTTAAGTGTGAATCACTAGCCGCTGAATGGAAGGTGGAGGCCTTTATCAGCAGCATCTCAGAATCAAGCCCCAGCGCTATAACATCACATCCTCTTCTTTCTGCTATCAGTCGGATGTGGCAGGAAACTGACGAAGGTGCTAGGCAGTTTCCTTTCTGCTGGGACCTGACTGGTTTCCTTTGCAGCTTGCTCCCAGCTTATTGTAAAGGAAAATAATGAAATGCCAGTCAATTTCCTCCACTTGGATCAAACCTAGGACAAGGAAGGAAAAAACATATTTCTAAGATTAGTCAATTTCCCTTTGCAGCTATAAGTTGGTTCAGGGCCTCCTGCTGACCCTTCTCTCAATGTTTCTCTCTTACAGATCGGCTTTACATCACCAGCAAGATAAGGGCTTGGCAAAGTGAGCAACACCTATTATGTAATTCTTATAGAAAATCTTGAGTTCATTCACGGGAAAGGTGCACGTATAGAACGGCTTATTTGATAAGCGTTTAATTTGCCTTTGACTTTCATCAAACTCGTTAGTTGAAGGGAGTGTACAACAAAAAACCTGCTGATAATTCTAACTGATAAACCCAGCCGCCAAGTTATTTTGCTCTGTTCTCGGTATGACTAATAAGAAGCTGTTTCCATGGAGAATATTTTATGCAAAATTAACAAGGGAATCGACTCAGTTTAGTGAAAGAACCAGGGTTAGACTACTTCAAATACCAAGAGGTTAGGTCTGGTGTCCTAGCTGGTAACCTGAATTTTGCTAGGTATGAGAAATGTCGTGGCCTGTTGCAAAATCTAAACAAGAGGAATTTGACTGGCTTCCTTTGTAGAAGTAATTCAACTTGAACATGGGAAGTGCCAAAAAAAAAAAAAAAAACCAATTGTCATTTCAAATATCTTCTCAGTGAACTTAACAATGTGGCTTCACAATACTGTATCGGAATCCACATTGAATGAGAGTATATTAATTTAGCAGGTGGACGATTTTTCCTCATCGTATCCTATTTCCTGTTATTTTGACTTTCCTGCTTCTAATTTCCCTTTGAAAACTTCCCTGATTTCTGCACTTCATAGTTATTTATTATTAAGATAATAAATATTCCCGTCAATTCTCCTTTATACATTTGTATGATTTTCAATATTTATATGTTAGCTAAGTCACGAATTGCGATTACTGAAACTGAGAATATAATAAAAATAAGAACACAAGTATATGGAGCCTTAGACGATGAACATTTGAAAAATAGACTGTAAAATAAACAAGGTAAGAATTCAAGGGTTCATTTTAATAGCATTTGGAGCCGCCGCTTTAATAAGCATCTGACAAGCAACAGATTTGCGGGGGCTGTGACATTCTCCTTTTTTTCCCCTAGGGACTAATTATCTATTACTTTGCAGACTTGCTAATATACTGTGGCACTCTTAGAACAGCTCGGTTGATCAACCAGCAGTATCATTATTAAACAAACAAACAAACAGAAATGGCACACATACAAATAAGGGACCTGATAGTCTTTTTCAGGGTATCTGCAGACAGTTTCATAACACTTGCCAGAACAATGTACCTTTATTTTCAAAGATAAATCATGTCTCTGGGGAGGTTAATATACCTTCAATTTTTTTTTTTTTTACTTAATTAGCCTGAATCAGTAAAATGGCTTCCTTTATCATCATTCATAAACACCATTCTGTCCCATTTTAATAATGGGTTCCGGGTAAATTTGCTTCAATAAAATTTGGGACAAAAATAGGAAATATGATTAATTTAACATAGCAAAACGTCAGCTGATCTTCTATATCCAGTCAATTGAAAATATGTTACATCTTCGGAGTAGCGTATGAATATTTTATGACATATACATCTATAGGCCTATAAAAAAAGCATGAAAATGTCTTGAGTTTGTTTTGATCCCTCCCCTTCTCTGTCCACC
Source organism: Galagoides demidoff (assembly GCA_963574575.1). Taxonomy (NCBI): domain Eukaryota; kingdom Metazoa; phylum Chordata; class Mammalia; order Primates; family Galagidae; genus Galagoides; species Galagoides demidoff. The sequence goes on from CAUYQV010069830.1 coordinate 51,008, forward strand.
TTCCCTGGGTGTTGACACCAAGGTGGAACCTTAATAAACATCCTGTTGCTATAAAGTGTCTCACTGCCTGTTGTCCAATGAACTCAACCAGTTGCAGTGACTTTGCTTATAAGCCTCACAGACCAAATGGAGTGTGATTCAGAGTCAAGGGAGAAAGGATGGAGAATCCTGTCATGAGAGGAGCAGCTGAAAGACCAGGGAGAAATAGGGAAGAAAAGTTGATGTAACACAGCAACTGAATGAATGGACTCAACTCCTAACCTGAACATCCACTTACTGTGGGAGCAGGGCTAGTTCATTAACCTCCCTATGCCTCGATTTTCTCATCTGTAAAATGGAACCAATGATAATAGTACTTAGAGTTATTGTGAAAGTTAAATGAATTCCCATAAGTGAAGTGATTTAAATAGTGCCTATTTAAATAGGCACCAAATAGGCATGTGGTGAGTACTACATGTAAGTGCTGTTATTATTATACTCATATGATTATACTCAAGTACGTGAAAGATTATTTTGCAGAAGAGAGAGGGGCCTGTTTGGAGTGGCTCC
>CAUYQV010069832.1:0-38805 GCA_963574575.1 Galagoides demidoff
ACCAACCCAGGAATGGGTTAACAAGCTGTGGTATGTGTGCATACCATGAATCTATTCAGCCATTAAAAAAGATGGAGACTTTATATCTTTTATATTAACCTGGATGGAAGTGGAACACATTATTCTTAGTAAAGCATCACAGGAAAGGAGAAGTAGGAATCCCATGCGCTCAATTCTGATATGAGGACAATTAATGACCTAGTACACAGTGAGAGGTGGAGAAAGGGAGAGCACATAGAGAGAAGGGGGGGTCACGGTTGTGACACAGCTTTTGGCAGTGGGACACAACTATAAGAGGGACTTTACCTAACGAATGGAATCAATGTAACCTGGTTCTTTGTACCCTCAATAAATCCCCAACAATAAAAAAAGAAGAACCCCTCCTGTGGTCTTCCTACCCCTTAACTCTATTTCAGGATCCTAAATGACATAGAAATATATTAAGTGTTACATTGATCTATACAAAAAAAATTTTTTAGCATCGTGGGAGTTTTATTTACTTGGAAGTGAATTTTTAACTGTCAATACAAATGCCAAGATGCCACACAAAACATCCACAGGAACTTTTTCATTTTTCTGAATTGTACACAAACATTTCCTGCATAATCCAACATACAACAGAGAAATGCTACATCGTTTTCTTTCCATTTGCGTATTTTTTTGTATTTACAAAATATATATACATGTATATTTTCTTTTTTTCAAAGTTTAACTAATAGACACCGGCAAGTTAACAGTTTTAGCCTATTGGTTTCAGGAAGGTTTCCTCTGGCTGTTCAATTTCCATTTTCTTATTAAAATGGACACACCAATGAGTTATTATATGTCTTCATACAGCAGAACTGAAGTGTTCTGGGCAGGACTAACAACTGCCACCCTAATGCTGCAGTAGCCTATATATAGGCTGCAAACAAGTGGGACACAGGCAAGACGTCAAGGTCGGTGCAGGAGAGAAACAGGGTAATGGCATTTGTAGTGCTGTCCCATATGAAATTTTAATCATTAATGTATTTGTACTGGTGAGAGCAGATAGATAGATGGGTAGATAGATGATAGACAAATACAGATAGATGATAGATAGATAAATAGATAGACCCACCTTAATAAACTCTAAAGCACTGCTATAGATACATATTAGCTAGAAATGTTCATCATAAGTTGGGGTCTGAGACTGTGCTCAGAGAAAAAGTTATATGACACAACTTTTAAGGCAGGAGCTTCAAGTGCCCCAAAGACAGATGAAAGAAGAGTCACCACACATAAATGAAGAAATGAGCCACATCCATCCCCCTTCTGAAAGGTAAACCCAACAACTGGAACATTATGGCTACAGGTCAGGCGTGTAGCTATAATGATCTCATAAACCACAAACACAACTGAGGGAGTAAAACCATTTTGGAAGCGACTTCACAGGCGTAGCTCACATCCTGCAGGATTCTGCAAGGAACAACTGACTAACGGCAATTCTGCCTGCCAGCCTAGAAAGGTTCCTTGAACTGCCCTCTCATTCTGGCCATATTGCAACAAGGCTTGGTAAGCCAAGAGCTAGAAAAGAGATTGTGAGACTTCTCTTCCCTTCTCATCTCCTCCTCTTGCTCTCTGGGTAAATAGAGATGAATTTTTAAAATGTCATTGCCTTTGTTCTAATTTGTGGCATAAAATAACCTGGGGAAAAACACTGTGCATCAGGGAAGAAGCTATGCAGAACCTGGAGTATTTTATGTAGCACCTTGTTATTTAGAGTTCAACTCCAGCGTCACCCTCAGGGGCCTTCCAATCCACTCTCAATCATGTCATCCTGTTTCTACTTCTCTGCAGAGAAGATATGCCCATTTAATACTTCCCTTATTTATGCATTAGCAAGTGAGAATAGTACTGATGTTAGGAATACACGTCCAGAGTTCCTGAGATCAGGCTGCTTGGGTTGGAATTCTGGCTCTCCAACTGAATAGTTATGAGCAATGCTGTATGCCTCTGTCCCCTTCTGAAATGGGGATAATAATTTTTCCTATACCCTGGGTTTTGGAAATGAGTGTACTGGTTAATAAAGATAAAATAGTAGATTCCGGACAAGCACAGAGATAATTGTGGGATTCCGTGCTTTATTTTCTTAACATCTCTCTCCACAACTGGCCTGTTCTTGACTTGTCTGCCGGTCAAGACAGTCTTGGTACTTGTTGACCCAGGACCACAAATGATGTCTGAAGGACACATGAGATTTTCAATAGGTGTGTTGAAACTTTAATTAATACATCTCAATAAGAGTTTTGACATTTAAACCCAACTCAAAAGACTTTAAGAAGGGCTAGGCTGATGAAATTGCAAACTCAATAATTCATACTAAACACTGAGCCTCTGCTATCCTTGATAGCCGAGTACATTGACCCTACAATGCTGATAATGGCTTCCTTGATTTAGTTCCTGGGAAACTCTCTGGGTGGTTTCTGCCCCCATACTCTACATGCTTGGTAACTTTATCTCCTGTGCTAAATTGAGTCAAACTCAAGCTGTACCATTTGGGCCACCTCAGAATCCACATTGAAAGTCTTTCTGTCTTCCTTCCCCATCATACTTTGTCTCAAAATTATTCTGTGCCTTCCGGCTACTCAGTTTTACACTATTTTCTTATTTTTTTTTAATTTTTTTAAATTATCCGACTCATTCTAAAATGTCCCAGGACTAATAAAAAGTATGTAGTGTGTGTTTTATCCAGTCAAGTTCTCAATAACCTGAGATGCCTTCAAATACATGTTACCCTTTCCCCAGACAGTTGGATCAGGCAGGTTATCAACAATTCCAAATTAAATTAGGGGCTCAAATAGAGTAAAAACTAGTACTGAAAATAGATCCATCTTTCCATATAACCAGACTCAAGATCACATTACCTTACCTTCTCCTTATTCAAGTGGCACTATGCAATGCTTCATTTCCTGGTGGGTTTAACTGAAGGTCAGAGATTATTTTAGGGGAGGGCAGGTGTGTTTGAGAAGATCTCAGAAGGCAGAGGAGTGTGTAACAGTGATAGCTCCAAGGAAGTTCTAGGTGTTGCCATTGAAAGAGGGGGAAATGCCATAAATTTAAAGGCACAACAGACCACAGAGATCCTTGAAAGAATGGAACTAAAATGAGAGAAGCCTGGGTTTTGTTAGGAAAATAAAAAAGTCATCTAGCAAATAAGTGGACCAGTGAAACTTCATAACCTTAAATGAGCTTACAATGTTATCGCTAGTCCATAAGAACAAGCAACTCTCCACAGAGCTGCCGTCAGTATCTGCTACACTCTGGTCTTAGCTGTATGCTTTTCTGAACTCTTTCTTAATTGACTTGTGATTTGTTTATCAGACATTTATTGAAAACCTACTAAGAACCAGGTACCATCCTAAGTATGTGGGATACCATAGTGAGTACAATCAGACACAACCTTGCTCTAATAGAGATCACACTTTTGTGGGAAACAGAGACTACACAAGTCAAACCACCAATTGATCACATGTAAAAGCAAAGCTGTGTTACGTGACACAAAGAAGGAAGGGGTATTCTGAAAGCACATAATAGGTACCGAGCAGATTAGCTAAGACTTCCCTGGAGAAGTAAACCTTAAACTTAAAAGTGAAGGAAGAATAGCTGTTGGGTGGGTGTAAATGGAGGCAGGGAGCAAGTAGCCCCATATGATGGAGCAGCATGTGCAAATGCCCTGTGGCATGGAATATCATATGGAGTACAAAGACCTGAAAAAGGCCAAGTTCACTGAAGACAAGATAGGAACAGGATATGGCATGTGTGATGAGGCAAGAGAGGGGTATAGGGACCAGATGGTTCAGGGCCCTGTCCATCTCATTGAAAAGTTTTTACATTATTCTAAAAGCAATGGGAAGTCTTTGAAGGATGTGATTTCACCTTCACTACATGATTCTTCCAGTATCCCAGTTAATATTGTATTAACTATTGAGTTAAGTACAGTGTCCCGTGTAATTAACTCAACATAAAATTGGGCTAAATCTGGGGAAAGAGAATAATAAAGCAACCAGGGTGATCCAAGTCAGTTGCAATTGGAGAGCTCCAATCAAAATTTAACAGACAACGGGAAAGCCTGGGAATAAACCTGAACGTCAGGTCAAGAGTCTGTGGGTCAAAACCACTTGATATTATTCCTGAATAAAATTCATATAGTTCCCATAAATGGCACCTCCCAGACTCCCCTCCTCCCCACCCTTTAGCCATTTGAGGATTTTCTTATGTTCCGGACCTTTGAATGCCCATCACAATTGCAGAAGTAAAATGAATGGTAATAAGAAATTGATTTAAGGAGACGTCTCCCCCGGGGTAAAATAATGATTCATTGACGTTTGTAGCATTTTATTGTAAGTGTGGTGGAAATGATTATTATCTTTAATGGTTAACTGAGTAATTGATTATTGATAAATGAGTACTCTATTCAAGCCAGGATCCATCTTACATCACCTGGAAAGGGATGATGTTCCTACTCTTTTAATGACCATTAAGTGGTAAATAAGGAAGTGGAAATGTTTCAGAACGTACATATTAAGTCTCTTTGGTCATTTAACCACCTCTACAATGAGAGTAGTAAGGCAGCCGGGGGTAGATAGCCGACATACGGAAAGATCAATGACTGTTTTTCAGAGTTTTATTGAAAGTGCATTATAGATTGTCTTGCTTTTAACATTATTACTTCATTGAATAACGATATATGAGTAGGCTAAGGGGGAAAATTAGAATACAGCTCTGCAAGGCTATCTGTGTGACCAGAGAACCACATCGTAAAATGGCCTCCAGAGAAAATATGAATCCCATCCCCACTCTCTGTACCTGATGCAAATGGGTTTGGTCACAGAGGAAATAGCAAAGTGAATAAAGTCTGTCTTTGGGCTCCAACACCCCCTTTTTCTTGCATCTACCCTCTGATGTCCCTTCAGAATGAGCCCCCTCTGCTCACTCCTGCCACCCGAAGTCACTCCCACACACAGCTGTGCCATCACTGAGATGTATAATGCAGGTAAATTGTCCCCAGTGCCAGAATGCTCCGTCTGCAATCACAATTCCCTATGGCACTCCCATTCCTTCGGTATTCTGATCCTAGTCAATGCAATTTAACCAACTTATACTACTGCCCATTAACCTGCTTCGAGGTGAATTCTTTCTAGTACAGAATGCCAATTACATGCTTAATACATTTCTGATGAGAGGAATTTCTGGTGGTTTAACAAAACGATGCGCAGTTTCATGGGACTATGTGTTGATGCAGGTGGAACTTTTCCTGAGGGTGGGCAAAGGGTTTTTGTCAGAGGCAGGGCAAAGGGTTAGGAAGAGCACAGACTTTCAAGTCCAATAGAAGTGAGTTCAAATCTTGGCTATAGGCTCAGCGACTGTACCTCAGCAGAAATGGTGGCGGGGTCGAACCCGGCCCAGGCCAGCTTCACAACAATGACAACTGCAACAACAACAACAAAATAGCCAGGCATCATGGCAGGTGCCTGTAGTCTCAGCTACTTGGGAGGCTGAGGCAAGAGAATCGCTTAAGTCCAAGAGTTTGAGGTTGCTGTGAGCTGTGACACCATAGCACTCTACTGAGGGTGAAATAGTGAGACTCTGTCTCAAAAAAAAGAAAACCTCAAACGCCATCAAGGAAACCACCTCCAAAACTCAAATCCATCTATAAAGCGGGTGCTAGTGCCTTGTAGATGAGAGTGAGGATTAGATAACTCACTGTATGCAGAGTGCCTAGCACAGCAGCCAGCACACGGGTAGTACAATTTATCGCTGTTATTTTTACAATAGGGGTGGTAAGGAATTCTAACTAAGGACCAATATAGACCACCAATAATTATCTGATTTTTTTTCTTGATACTCCCAAGGAAGAGTAGAGTGGGCCAACTAAGAACTCAGGAAGGAAGGAAAATAGTTACAGCATCTGAGCACGATGGTCACAGAATAGTAGCGCCCTATTCCAAGTTTCATTGGAAGCTTAAGTTTGAGAGCCATAAACTTTTAAAATGTACTCTCTTGGCTTTGGCCTTAGCATCAAAAACAAGGGCATTAATATGAGCCTATTAACACCTTCAATATAATTTGAGAGGTCATTCAATATCCAGATATCTATGTCAACCACAGAACGATTTTAGGTGAAGTGGCATAATTCCATTTTCCATGGGTCATGATGGTTACAATCACCAAGAGACTACTTTCTTTTAAATACTGTCTCTTACAGTGGTGTCTGGCGTATTTCTGCCTATCACTGTCTTCTGCTACTTTTTAAAGTTCTGCAGTGTTTTCTAAGCATGCACCTAGGCCCAGGCAGGTTAAAAACTATATCCCTTTCTGTCCATCCTTTCCCCTAATTCTAATCTCAGCAACACTAGCCGTGGCTTTGGTTTATTTTTCACCCTAAGTCCTTCTCACTTCTGGCACGCCTAAGGTTCATGACAAATTATAAGAGTTTGACTGGGGTTTGAAAATATCAACTTAGCATATCTTTTCTAAGACCATTTCAGGAAGGAAAAAAAAATTGATAATTTCATGTTTCAAATATACCACATCTTTTAAAAGTGAGAGGAGACAGAATCTATCCATAAATTCATTACTTCTAACCCTTGACCTGAGAGCTTCAAAGCCATCTATATATCATATGGTGCAGAGTCAAAGTTCAGAGTCCCTGTAAATCATACACAGCAGTTACTTTTCTAATAGTCTATTGAAAAGAGCCACCAATCTACTCTAAATGAGAGAGAAAGCAGTCCACACTTACCACACCCCATGGCCATGCAGACTTCCGCACTGAAGCAGGAAAACACGGGGAGAGGTGGTGGGAGGACTATGGTGCAGTGAGAATGTCGGAACTTGTAGAGAGTGGAGGAGGGCATTGCAGTATAGCAATATACAATATTGCAATCTCCACAGTTTTATTCAAGACTGTATTCAAATTGTCTCCTACCTAGGCCAAAGATTCTGTAGAGCTGCCCAGTGCAGGTCCAGGGAAGGGTTAAGGAGGTGTAACTAAGGTATATCTTACAGCTAAAACAACTCTGCTTTCATCACCTGGTACCATACATACTAGGAAAAACAACAGGAGTTCTGTTTCTAAAATAATATTTAAGACTCACTGATATAAGGTTCTGGAAGACTATGTCTGAGTAGCCAAAAGATAAACAGAGAATCCAAACTGAGAACTTCAAATCCTCCAGAGCCCACATCACAGAATTAACTTGTCTCTAAAATAAGCATCATGATTGCAATCTCTAGGGTCAACATTTTAGATTGTAGAAATCTCTAAGAACATGACAGGTGTGCTTTCAGTCATTTGTTCATTCAACATTCTTTGAACACTCGCTGTGTGCTCGGCCCACAGAGGGGGCTGCAGCAGGAACCACACAGAAACCGTCCTTGCCAACAAGGAGCTCCCGTCTAACAGACTGGAGTTGTATCGCTCCCATAAGCCACTTTACTACTATCTACAAAGTCATGTACCACGGCACGTTTTATGTACTTTTATCCTCTGTGGTTTAGCTTGAATACATTTCTCAACACATATTTTCTATATAGAGTTACCTCCTGAAATTCTCCTGAAAAAGCAGAGAACTTACTGCGTGTGTCTTGTAGTCTTTGGTACCTAACACAGAATCTGGCATGTGAATAAATTCTGAGCGTCGTGGAAAGAGCACTGGACCAGGAATCACACAGTCCAGGTTTCATTCTCATCCCATCGTTTGCTTCCGATGTAACATCCACCCCTTTACCCACCAGGAAGTAAAACATTCTGCCTGAAGCAGCCTGCAGATCTCTTCCATCTTTAAAACATACACTTAATATTTTGAGTACATTTAGTCTGGTAGAAACTACACTGAAACAGGGGTCAAGAGATATAGATTACGGCCCTTGTTCCCCAGCCCCTTGCAGAAGTCACCCAGAATCTCCGGTCCCCGGTTTATTCACCAGTTAACAAACAATTTTGAGCATTAATAATCTTCTATTAGAATCTACACTACTAATGGTGGGCACCAAAGGTGAGGTTCATGCTACACAGTTTAATTTCTTACAGCAGAATCCTGAACAAGGGCCCCGGAGAGTGGAAAGACACAGCACCTGCCACGTGCAGCAGGAGAACGTTTTCTCTCCCTACTTGATCATGTGAAGCACCTTTTTCTTTTTCCCAAGTTTCACAATCATCCTCGTTTTAACTTCATAGTTTGGTATTGAGTAACTTCATAGTTCAGCCCAGCTTACTCTGCTAATTATTAACTTAATAGTTGCATTACCCTGGGCATCGCCTGTGGAGTAGGGCGCCGGTCCCATATGCTGGAGGTGGTGGGTTCAAACCCAGCCCCGGCCAAAAATCAAAAAAAAAAAAAAAAATAGTTGCATTACCCTGGGCTCCCAGCAAGGTGACTTAAAGCAGCCTAAACAATGAGACTCTCCTAATAATCTCATTTGTTGGTTTGCCACATTTATTTAAAGTTTTAGTCAAAATGGTTTTTAAAATGTATAGTCTTCATCATCAGAGAGAAAAATGTAGTAATGTTCTGCAAATCAGGAGATTAAAATTCATAGACTGTTTAGCGCTACAAGACCAGCTCTATCTGCAATATGGGTTGGAGAAGTAAAGGAAGTAATACCTGCAGCTCATATGAGGGCCCTGAAAGACATCTTTAGTTGACACATTATATAACTATGGTTATTTTACCATACAAGAGAGCTAAACATTTGTCTGAAAGCATCCACAATTATGACAACAAATATAAATCACAAAACCAGGGGTTAGTTTTTTTAAGAGATACCTACTAGGTAGGTAGAATTCCCTTTTAAAACACAATTTCAGAATTAAGTGTAAGTCAGAATCAGATTGCCTTGCAAATTCTGTTCATAGGCATTGCTAGAAAATGCATTTTTATTTGGGCAAAGGTTGAGGGAAAGCTTGGAAGAATTGTTTAGTAAAGAATACAGATTTTAAAGTCTCAAAGCCAAAGGTTTGTGATGACTTCATTATTTAAAAACAAAACTCTTTGAAAAGAAAGACTGCATTTCAAGCATTATTTGGTCAGGCTGTCAGCAGCTAGTAGAGGGTATGCTCAAATAGAATGCACTGAGGACAGCTTAGAAGAGGGGATGACTGACAAAAATTGGGGGCACCAAGGTTTAGTAAAAGCAACAAGAGACAGTTCATACAGGATAAGTAACTGCATGGCAGGGCAGGAAGAGGGGTCATGTATTAGAACTAGAGGGAGGCTTATGGAGAGGGCCATCTATTAGGACCTGTGACCTTGGGTAAGGGAACTAGCTAAGCCAGGGAAATAAGTATCCTGGCATCACTCTCTCCTGTCCTCCAGGATTCCTGCTAAAACCAACTAGAAGTCAGAGACAAAAAGCCCACTGACACAGCCCAGAGGGTCAGTCTCTGCATGTAGCCTAGGGGGCAAACTAAAGCCATCCATAGACAATATGCCCACCCAGTTCTATTTACTAATAGGATTACTCATCATTACAATTTTGGAAGTTAGGAAACAGCTCTTCTAAATCACTCCACAAGATAGCATGGCCATGCTTAGAATGCCTAGACCTAGCCCCAGTATCTTGCTATACTCAGGTCATTTCTTTTTAGGAAAGTCTGTCTGTTGTGCAGATAGGAAGGGAGAGTGTGGCCTTTAGGTCATGTGTTTGTCATCTCTGCTTTGAGCTATGGGCTTAGTCTCACTTCAGTGGCTTTAATTTTTGTTCAATCACTCATTCATGTACACTCCATGTATAGGTGCTGAGAATACAAAGATGAATTACATATGATCTCCAAGCTTAAGATTCTGTAAGTTTGCAGAAGCATTATAATGATGCTGAGAGATTAAATTAGGTTACAATGGGGCTGCAAAGAAGAAATGATCAGTTCTACCGTAGATTAAGAGCTGGTCAAGAATCATCTTCTGTAAGCAAGGTAAGTTTAGGGACCTGCTGTACATCATTGTGCCTATAGTCAGCAATATCACATCATACACTTAAAATTTTAAGAGCATATATCTTATGGTGTGTTCTTGCTACAATAAAAAAATGAATAATAATGAAAAAGAGCCATTTCATGTAGGTGTTGGGGAACACTGAAGGAAAAGATAGACAAAATATTCCATGCAAAGAAAACATTATAGACAAAATGATTTGGTAAATTTGAGGAAATAGACATATTTGGCCCAGTAAAAATGGGGGAAAGCACATAATGAAATTGGAAAGGAAGCCAGGCTGAGATTGTAGAAAGTCTCACTTGCCAATCTGAAAAGTGGACCTTTTTATTTGCACCATTTTCTATTGAATCCTTAATCTGGGCAACTGTACCTCAATTTACTTGGATCAGGCACCCCACCTGGAAAGTAAGAACTGCTGGCCATGTGCTACTGCACAGAATCAATTAACAAACTCATCCTGAACCACAGTCTTAACAGCTACCCTTATTTTATGATGAAAAGAACCAATATTAAACAGAAATTTGTTGTACAGTTTTGGATGTCAAGGAATATTATGTTTTTATAAGGATTTGCAGGCTATTTCAGGTAAACTATGTGGCTAGAATAATCTAGTTTGGTCACTAGAATTAAAATTAATATATCCACTAACCATGCCAATGATTATCAAATAAAGTGTAAGTAAGACATGGCTTCGAAAATCCCTTTCCTGACAAAATATTTGCCAACTATTCATGTAATGGGGAACAAATATCCAGAATATGCAGAAAAACTCCAGTAACTCAACAGAGAAAGCCCAAATAACCCTGTTAAAAGTGCACAGAGACAGGCATTTGAGACCAGCCTGGGCAACATAACTAGATTCCACCTCTTAAAAAAAATGTAAATAAATGTTTTTAAGTTAGGAAAAAATAGATATTTTTTTAAAATACATACAAACGACCAACAGGTTTATGAAAAAGTGCTCACTATCACTAATTATCAGAGAAGTGCAAATTAAAACTACATGAGGTAGCATCTTACCTCTGCTGGTTATCAAAAAGACGAAAAACAACAGATATTGATGAGGATGGGAAAGGGGACTTCTTTTACACTGTGGATGGGAATTTAAATTAGTCCAACCTCTATGGAAAATAGTGTAGTGATTTCTCAGAGAACTAAAACTAGAACTGCCATTCACTACAACAACCCCACTACTGGGGTTCTACCCAAAGAAAAAGAAATCAACAAATCAAAGAGGCGCTTTCACTGGTATGTTTATCGCAGCATTTACTTGACAGAGCGAAGGCAAAGAATCAACCTAAGTGTCTATCAACAGAAGAATGAATAAAGAAAACATGGTGCATACACACCCCAGAATCCTATGTGGACATAAAAAAGAATGAAATCGAGTCTTCTGCAGCAACGTACATGGAACTGAAGGTCATTATCTGAAGTGAAACAAGCCAGACACAAAAAGTCAACACTGCATGTTTTCCTTCCCAAGTGGGTGCACCTAGGCCTTCAGAGGGGAATGGCAGACAGTGGAGACTCAGAAGGATGAGGGGGCGGAAGTGAGGTGGATGATGGAAAACTACTTAACAGATACGATGAATACCATTTGTGTGACGCCAACCCCGAAAACCCTGGCTTGACCCACTATGTAATCTATGCATGTAACAAAATCATGCATGTACCCCACAAATCTGTACAAGTGTAAAATAAACAAGTAAATGATTTAAATTTTTTTGTCAGGCTGAGGATTTTAAAACAAATATTTTCTAAAATTAAAAAAAAAATTCCTTTCCTTCTAGTATGTTTCCTAGCTACTGAAACACACTCCAACTAAAAGCCCCCAGTCCCACCATACAGTTTCATGGTCCCCATACATTTTCATGATAGTACAGTTCGGATGAGCCAACAATTTCCCAGTAATTGACCTCTATGGATGTGGAGTCATTGGCTTTAGCAAATTTTATTTCTGAGAACCTACTAGGCTAATTAATTTACCCTGTATGGACCAGCACCAGTAAGGCTGATTTTCATCCTGCCCCCATTGCAAAATATCTGTTAATTGTATAGAGCAGTTTAGAGAGTACATTGGCTATTTGACAAGTTAAATGCATAAAGAAATTCAATAACGATGGTTCACAAGGAACAATGGAGTAAAGAATAAATTGTGAGAGCACTAGAAGTCAAAGTTGACCTCTTAAAGAAGTACATCAAATGAATGAACAATAAATTTTCCACAAGGCAAACCAAAGCATATTTTATAAAGCAAGAAATGTCCCTCTTGAATACTCAACGAAGCCCCTAATGGACCAAATTCTTCTCCAATATAACTCTCACAGACTGGATCTGCTCTTTCCCCACACACTCACTGCCACTCATATTTCATTAGACTCTTCCCGATCAATGTTCCTGCCATAGCTGACGAAAGGCACCACCCAGAGGGAAGTATCCGGAGCACTTGCCAGCATCGGGTCCTCCTGAGGACGAAGTAAAGCATTCCACTGCCACTGAAGAATTCATGGTAAATAAAGGACATTAATTTCCTATTTCTAGTTATTCTCTCTGAGATAAGCTAGTGGATGAAATCCTTAACAACAAAAATTTTCTGGGGTTTTCATAGTTGACACTCAAGTCACAAGAGCTTCTAAAGGTTGGAATGGATGGATGCAGTGCCCGGCCCAGGTATCAATGGTTAAAAGTGCTGGACCACCCTGAGCCCACAGGAATACGGAGGCAGGCATGGCAAGGAGGTGAGGAACATCTCTTACTGAAAAGATCAAATCTCTCTACTCTAGAAACCAAGGAGAGTCAGGAAGAAGATGCCATGTCATTAAATAGGCCTCCCAAATTTCCCATTGCCTTCTCTCCACCTCTTCTGGGCTCCATCACAAAGACACCTGTGAGCAAGTCCCCAGCATCTCTCCATGGATTTTCAGTTGTTCATTCTCACCTTCTGTTTTGTTGTAATCTATGAAATTAGTGAAACTGAAGAAGTTGCAGATGAATTGCTTGTGAACTGATTTATGATCCTTATTGCAACAGAGAAGTAATTATACGCATATAACCTCTTTTACAATTACCTCCCCATGATTTCAAAGGAGTTCACTGCTTATGGGAGGAGGCCATCGATAAGTGACCCTTGCATATTCATTCATTTCAATCAGGGATTTTTAAAGACCCCAGGGAATAACTCAGCATCATTGAAAATTACTTTTTTTTCCATCAGTTTTCGACTAATTGTTTTTATTTTTCTCAGAGAAAGAAAAATGGTATAATCACAGTCTGTTTTTATTTTACTTTTATTTTTAAGCAGTTATATTTAAGAGGGTTGAAAAGAAAGACTGCTTTTATTAAATGACAACTATGTGCCCCAAACTGTGCTATGTTAATCCTTCTGTTGTCTCCAAAGCCATAATTACTTTGCCTCTGTCACTAATGAGGTCATTTAAAGAAGCATAAGTATTGGCCCAAAGAAACTGCCTCAGGGTCATGTCAGTGGCATGGTGAGAATAAGAAATTCTGCCCCAGAGCTGCTTCCCAAGCTTGATTACTGAGCTCTCCCTAGCAAAGGACAGCACCAACATAAGGGCCAGCAGATAACAAATAACAAGACAATTCAGGAATTTTGCTAGAAGCCCTTACAGTAACAAAGCACAGCTGGTGACATGGCGCAGCACAGACCACCTAAATCAGCCAATCAGGGAGGGGACCTTATATAATTGATGCCCATAAAAACAGTGACCTTGACCCCACAAAGAGATTCATTTATTCTATAGAAATTCTGTTTAATACAGAAGTATGTATATATTTTAGAAGCTTTTCATTAAAATCAGCCATCTTTTTAACAGTGCTATGGATATTTGGCAAATTGGCTCTTCTGAACACATTGCTCTTCATCCAGACCAATAAGGCTGTGCAATGCTTTATTGTAGATGACAGGTTTTGCTGCAAATGATCGGTCCTCTTCCAAAGCCAAAGGAGGTGTAAAGATCCAACAAGATAGAAACCCATTCCATTGATAACCAGTCTAATGCTTTCTCCTATGAAACTGATGAATATTGATTCATGGGCAATCAGAGGCCTTTTGACTATTGGAAACCACCCTTAATCTGGTGGAAATTAAAGTTGTAAAACAAGCGGAAACAAAAGTTGAAAACTTGGTGTGATTAGTCTACACAATGATTATAAAACCTCACTTCATTGCTCCAGTTTCTTTCCTAGCATTTCTGGTTTTGTGCAACTGTTTTAGCTGTTTTTCCTAAATGTGACATTTCTGGTGAGCATTTTCTTATCCTATGAAAAAATGTTGGCTTTTAGCAATGCAGATGTATGATAAACATCACACAATCATCATTTTCTTCTAACTGTCTGTCCAGTGACCAGTAGCTGTAAAGATCAGGATTTATGCAAATATACAGATATTTCTCCTGTATCATTCATCCCACTCTGCATAAACAGATTGGGGAGCGTAGGCTCACTCAAGCTCCACACACACCCCTTTTAAAAAAGGGAGGAAGAACCCCTGTACTTAGCAATCTCCTTTAGAGTATCTTGTATGGGAGAAACACTCTGAAATAAGTTATGAACTAATTACTTCTATAAAGAAGTTGCTTTATCCTCTAACTCAGTATATACTGGTTTGGGTTCTGGATGTTCATAGAGAACGTCTAATGGAATTAATGAAAAATATTTTTTTAAAAGTTCAAAGAAATTTAACAATTTGTCACCATTCTTGAAAGATGATCTCCCAACTCCAGTATTGGATGTCGCCGCAAACAAGCCTTTAAAAACTGCTTCACACTTAGAACCAGACACACACACAGTGAAAGACTTTGTTGTCAGAGATCATGTCCATCAAACTGTGGCTTGGGACAGAATTTCCAAGGGGATACATAATACACACACACACACACACACACACGCATTTCAAAAAATAATCAAAGACTTTAGATGAGAGAGAAGATTGTGTGTCTGGCAAACTCTGATGAGAACTCTGAAGTGGCTCTAATGAAGGAAGGCAAAGTTAAAAAAGGCAAAGATGTTTCTAGGCCAATATTGCTGTATGATATATGTGGTCAAAATACTATTTCCACATTAGTGTTATTTATATGATGTGACTCTAAATGTTTTAATTACATAAACATTGTAAATAAATAACTTTTTTTTCTCTGTTTGCTTTAACGTTTACTTGTAAGCAACAGCTCTGATGGCCGTTCCAGAAAAAAGTTCCATAATGGTTTAGAGAGTAGACTAGGTGCTGGAGTCGTTGGGGAGCTTCCCCGGGGGAGCACCTTGGAGGTGACTGCAGTGATGAACAGCAGTGAGGTGTGCAGTGCTTTTTCTAGGATGAGTTCACAAACTTAATCCTCTACTCTCGTATCTATTCCATTTGCTCCCAAGGTTAGGATTTGTTTATGGTCAACGGATGATCATCTCTTTTGACAACAGAGGTCTGTGTCTTTTTCTTAACTGTTATATTCCCAATGCCTAATACACTGCCTGGGAGACAATTACTTCAAAAATATCCAATTAATATCTAAAATAATTAGATACCATTAGTGCATTAAAAAAGGAGAAGTGTTAAACATCTCCAACCAAATCCACAAGCACATTAACCTCATGACTCCCTTGTCAACAGACCCACTTTGTGATTCCTCGGGCTAATAAAACACAGAGAATATTTGAGTGGAAGCAATATTGGAGGTCACCTCATCCAATCCCTTTATTTTACAGAGGAGGAAATCACAGAACAATTTCATGCCCTTCTGCAGGAGAGCTGGAGTTGGAATCTTCATCTTTCTATTAGATGGTGTTACTAAGTTGCTTTCCTAGCCTGGTTCATTCCCACCTCTGGTTTACATTTCATGTTGAAAGCAGGGAGCGCCTCTTTCTTGAGAATGGTTTCTGTTGAGCAGGACAAATGCAAGTTATTTGAACCTAAAGAACTGATGGACTGCAAAAAAAAAAAAAAAAAAGAAAGAAAGAAAGGAAGGTAGAATTTATGGTACAGGATCCAAGTAGATGACTTCTCTGAATTTGCATTTCTTGCTATGGGAGTTGGTCACCTAATCCTACAGAAATGCATTCACCTTTTTGGACTGTATAAACTTTCAATCATTATGGGATTTGGTTCAGTTGACAGTCCTAGACCCCGTGAGGCAGACAGAACTCCCATATCACAAGACCAGAAGAGGGGCTGCAAAGCTGTCTTATACCCTCATATTGCCAAAACACACATTTGTCCCCAATGAAAAATCAATAAAAGTGCCTCTCTTTCCTTGCATGATATATTTGTTTAAAAAAAAACAACCAAAAAACAATAAAACACTGTGTATCTCCAGTTCACAAAGGAAAAATAATCACTAACAATCCAAGAAGAAAACCCTAATGACTGAGGTGTTTACAACTCATTTGAATGCTGCTTCTTTTCAAAATGCACAAAATCTTTCCCCAGTCTTGCTTCTTTCCCTTTAATCTCTTATTTTCCTCACTCCTACCAACATTATCATTGCACTTTAAACCCTCCTAGATTAATTGACCCTGGTAAATTGGCAAACAGGCCTCAGGGTATATCCACCCATCTTAAAATCAGCCTTGCACAGTTGACTAAGAGCTGGGCTATATAGATACAAAGGACACACACGTCCGTATCTTTATGAGCCTTGAAGGAGTGCCATGATCTCTAAAAATACTACCACTAGTGTACATATATGCCTTACTTCTAAGTACCAGACATTTTTCTGAACACTTTACTTGTATTAATTTATAGAATCCCCCTAACAACCTGGTACTATCATCATCTGCTTTGTATAGATGAGGAAACCGAAGCTGGAGAAGTCAAGTTTATCCAAGGTCAAATCCGCCTTGTAGGTGGTGGAGCTGAGATTTAAGCACAGGCAGTCTGGCTCCAGAGTTTTTTTTAACATTTATTTGCTACAGTTCTACAGCTGTGTTTGTAAATGGCTATTTCTACTCGCTTTGTGGACTGTTCACCCCTTTGCCTTTTTTCCCTTTAACGAAGAATTTTCTCAAAGGAGAATTGTCTCAGTACTCTAAACTTGAAGTTAAGGTTATGATTATATTGTGTAAACTATTTCTTTTCTTAAGTAAAATAATTTTCTGTTATAAAAAAAATCAAAATTCAGATAATTCCAAACTAAAAAGCTCAAAATGTAGACAAATATGGAATTTCTCTAGATTCCCATGGAGTGGTGGCATGGTAAGTTTGGGGAATGTTTGAGTACCAAAGGCTTTTTTTTTTTTTAAGTATCAAGGATGAATTAAATAATAAAACATGACCTGGCATGAATTACAGTATCTGAATTCATTTCTCTAACTAGTGTGTTTGTAGGCCCAAGGTTGAAAGCAATTAGGTGTGAATTATTACACCATCTTCCCTGCCCTGGACGGTTTTATGATGATTGTAAAATTTTATTATTAATGGCTCACTGTTTTTGAAGAAGTTGTTAATTTAAACGTATATATTTATATTGTTAATTAATGAATAGGACAAAATTAGTTTGTAAAATCTTTTCAGAGACCAGAAGCCACTGAGGAGTAGAGGGTGGCTTGCTGACAGCAGGTGTAGCCGCTGAAATCCGGCCCCCAGAGAGAAAGTGCTGCGGTTCCATTATGATGGCTGGGCTGTTAGAGCCATGTGGCACCTTACAGACCATCATTTCCAATTTCTTTGGGGTACATATATATAGGCTTTTATTTTTAATACCAATTATGCCTTGAATTCATAGGGAAAGGGTTCCAGTAGCTCAGGAAGGCGCCTGGCCATTGAATGTGACAAAGCTTTGTAAGCCTATTAGGCTGTGAATTCATGGGAATAGGTTCCAGCACCTTATATTACTGTTACATGGGGTCTCTTGGTTCTCCTGTGTGCTGTGCCATGAATCCATGGGGAATAAATGAGTTCCAGCACCTACTATCACAGTTCCCTTGGTTCTCTTGGTTCTCCTGTGTGCTATGCTGCGTCCCTATTATGCCGTCATTAAGAATGGGTTCCAGGGGCTCAGGCTCCTTTCTGTTGGTTCTCACAGACTGGGCTTCTCTGGATGGAGCAGTCTGGGGCCTTAATTAAATCCAGGTACCTTTCTCTTTGGCTTCCTTCTTTTTCTGATCATTTTCCTTCATGCATTTCAGGAAGCTACCTCGGCTCTTAGAGTGCTTAATATGCTCAATATGAACATTGATCCTCTTGGCAAGAATCTTGCCCTTAACTTGTTTGTTTACAATGCCTACAGCATGCTGGGTAACATTGTAGACGCTTCCGTTTTGCCATGGTAACACTTGTGTGGCATGCCCTCCTGAACAGTACCCATTCCCTTGTCTACAATATCACCTTTCTTGTAGATTTGCATATATGTGGCCAAAGGAGCAGCTCCATGTTTTCTAAAAGGCCTGGAGAACAAGTATCCAGTGCCTCTCCTCTGTCCCTTTGTGTTTGTCATTTTGGTGAATTACTGAAAGATGGCATCTCCCCAATTTCTTTGTTTTAAAGATCAGGAAACCTAATTATTTGTACCCTCGTATTAATCTGAAATTAAAAAAATAAACAAACAATAAACCAGACTTAGAACATAAAATAAAATATAATAAAGATCAGGAAAAATAAGTGACTTGCTGGGATCACACTGCTAGTTAGCAGCAGAGCCAGGGCTGCTGGGTCCAAGACACTAGGATCCTAACTCTCGGTCCAACGTTTCTCATTTCAACAGTTTAGAAAGATTTCACTGAATAGCTGAGAAAGCTTAAATAAACATGTTAGAAAGACACGAAAAATCATAGGAAGAAAAACAAGAGTTTCTGTTTAATGGGACCCATCTGAATGTCAAAATAATGCTCCGTTGTGTTCAAAGAGAAGAGGTCAGGGGACAAGACCCAGCTTTCTGTTGATGAGGGAGGCAGAGCTTCTTGGGTTGCGGTATTGAGACCATATAAAAGTTCATGCTAAAAAGGAATCCTTGGCTACGCATGTATTTTCTACATGTTGGGCCCACATTTGGACTCCCCAGCTTACCCCTATAGCTAACGATGGCAAGGGCCCAAGGAATAGCCACACATAATTTCCAACTGTGGGCCTCCTCTTGCCTTGGTTTTTAACTTCTCTCCATCCATCATTCCAAAATACTCTCTTCTTCCTGCTCACTGAAGGGTAAAGACATTTTCTTGGACAAATTCAGTCATCAAGGAGCAATTGAAAACCAATTGAATTTTTCCATGGGTTAGGCAAGAGACTGGAGTGCAGAGCTTGGTAACCTAAGTTTGTTATCAATTAAATTGATGAAGAAGGCAACCATGCAGAACTGCTGAACTGCTGGTCCATTCAGCAGAAGTCTATCTTTCCATGTAGTAAAAAGTAGGTCCCATCCCCACCAGGATTCTCCACGGGGGTCTTAGGCAAGTGACCAAAATGAATTTGACTTTGAGAACATAGGTGTATGTGTGTCTATTATTTACTACTCTTCAGAACTTTAGCTGTTTGCAGGCAAAGCCATGACAAGAGCCATCATCAGTTCAATCTAACTGAGCAGTGATTGACAGCACCCTCTCTGCTTGGCTCTTACCTGTGCCTAATTGAGTTATTGTGTGGGCTCCTGGGACTCTGCCCTGGATCCTCCCAGCTTACTATTCTAGTCTCTTAATCAGAGATAGAAACAGTTTATCAGAGAAGGAACACATTTTCTAGAAATAGACATGCTTTACTTCAAGTTCAGTGTGGTACTCTGTTGCTGCTGGAAATACATGCCCCCACTTGGACTATGGGGTCATCTAAACCCCTTTTTTCTAGACATCCGAGGGCTCTTTCTGGTTGATCTAAGTACAATGTAATGTTATTTCCTCAACATTAGATAGTTTTCTGTGAATTCTATGAATATCATAGGTAATCAGAAAACTGAGTAAATTACTCTATTAGCCAATGCCCTACCTCATGCAATTCTATACAAAAGGCAATGTTTCATGATGTCTCTATTTATTCTGCACTGAGGGCCGTGTATATTTAAGGGGAAAAGACTATCCATTGAATTACATTTGAGTTTCAACACCTGGAACCCCAGTGTCTTATCCAACATTCTAAGAAGGTCTCTATTTACTCTCCCCCCCCAAACTCCAAGACTTCATGTTCCCTAATACATAAAATCACAAATAATCAAAAATCTTTGGTTTCTGTGTTTTATGTTAGCATTGTCTTTGATATTTAACTGGAAATGTCTGACATCATCTCCTACTAAGACAAAACTAGGTGACTGCACTAAAGAAATGTGTCTTTTTCTGAGTTCTGATCATTGGAACTTAGTGCCGCTAGCAAGCATGTTTTCCATTTGTACCTTGACCTACAGTAACCTCTTTCCTGCTGTCCTCAGTCTATTTGTTAAACTTGGATGCTGTAAAAACATATTTCAGATAAGAGATAAAATTTACTAGAAGGTAAAGTATAAATACCATAGTTAAAAAAGAATTATTCCACAAAGGGGAAAAATAGTCAGTACAAGGCAATAGCTAAACAAACCTGCATTTTAGAGTCTGGTATGAAATATGTTCTATATTACAACAAATGTTGGGGAAAGGGCTAAGGCGGCATAAGAGGTGAGGCCTACGAGCCTGTGCTCTGCTACCTCCCTGAGTTTGACATGGCATTGCTTATTCTGCTCTCTACTTGAAGTTGCAATTCTTAAAAACCATTTTATTTAAACTTTTCCCCCCAGAATTTGGCTTTGGCCGGGTTTGAGCCCACCACCTCCTATATAGGGGGATGGTACCCTACTCCTTTGAGCCACAGGTGCCTCCCCAGAATACATTTTAAAAAGAAAGAGGTCAACCACAGAGAAGAGACCATGTATGGCAGTAAAAATTAAGATGACTTCCAAAAAAAAATTTCCAGAAATGCTCTAACCTAATCCCAAGATCAGTTTTTTCATATACAGATCCTTCTTTTTATATAAAGTTTTAGTTACTGGATTGAGCAAATTTGAGAGACCCTCATATGAGGGAAAAAATGATACAGAAGCATGTTCTCTTTCACTACTGATAATACCTAATACAAGTCTGACTACAAATTTACTACATTTACTACATGTCAAAATAGACTGTTCAGGCATCCAACAGTGAACCATGTCAATAATATCTATTGGTGGTAAATTATATAAGGTTGTTAGAGATTATCGCATACATAACCATTCAATGAGGAGGTGTTTTTTCCCATTTTACAAATGAAAACGCCAGGGCTCAAAGATACTAAGTAACTTGCCTCGTTCACAAAGCTGCTAAGTGACAGGGATTCTGGGATTGCCCCTGACTGCTGCACTGAGCTGCCATTGCAGCAGCCCTAAATCAGATGTAACTAGAGTTGGATGCCAGAAACATTGCTTGTGCTCTTCATCCCTGGAGTCTCTACACCATTACTGAAAAGAAAGAAAAATAAAAGATTGTATCTCAAAAGGTAATTGGGGAAAAGAAAAAAGAAACCCAGCACTATTAAGATTAGAGTTTTGGAAAACTCACCAATCAACCAGCCATGTGATTTAGAAAATCATTTTGTCTCTCTGAAACTCAGAGAAATGAAGGAAATACAGGATTGTGAGGATGAAAGGAAACCAGGCATCCTTAAAGGACTCTACGAATAGTTGAGCACACTAAAATTGCATGATATCATAATTATTGTTGACAAAAGTTATCAGTGTTTCTTTAAAGGCAAGTAAACCTTTCCTCTTTTGTGGAGAAATCCATAACATTAGTTTTCAGTCCCACCAACAGTGTAAAAGTGGTCCCTTCTCTCCACATCCATGCCAGCATCTGCAGCTTTGAGACTTGGAAAATCCTCAAAGAACTCAAATTAGACCTCCCATTTGATCCTTCAATCCCATTATTAGGCATCTACCCAGAAGAAAAAAAAAAAAACATTTTATCCTAAGGACATTAGCACTAGACTGTTTATCACAGCTCAATTTACAATTGCCCAAACATGGAAACAACCCAGAAATGGGTTAACAAGCAGTGGTATATGTATATCATGGAATACTAGTCAGCCATGAAAAAAGATGGAGACTTTATATATTTTGTATTAAAGATATTAAAGATGGAGGTGGAACACATTATTCTTAGTAAAGCATCACAAGAATGGAGAAGCAAGAATCCAATGTACTCAATTCTCACATGAAGGCAGTAGATGAGCTAATACAAGGTGTGGGGTAGAGGAATGAGAGATCAGAGAGAGGGGAGGAAGGAGGGAATGGGGGTCACGGTGTATAGCACACTTCTTGGGGGCAGGACACAATTACAAGAGGGACTTTACCTAACAGCCACAATCAGTGTAACCTAATTCTTTGTACCTTCACTGAATCTAAAACAATAAGTAAAAAAAAAAAAAAAAAATCCATGATATTATGGCTCGAGGAGGGCAAGATGCTTGGGTTTTATTTGGGGGGGGTTTTTGTTTGTTTGTTTGTTTTTAAGACAGAATCTCACTTTGTCACCCGCAGTAGAGTGCTGTGGTGTCATAACTCACAGTAACCTCAGACTCCTGCACTGAAGCGATTCTCTTGCCTCACCCTCCTGAGTAGCTGGGATTACAGGCACCTGCCACAATGCCCAGCTATTTTTAGAGATAGGGTCTTGCTCTAGCTCAGGATGGTCTCAAACTCAGGAGCTCAGTCTTTCTGCCTTGGCCTCCCAGAATACTGGGATTAAAGGCACAAGCCACCATAACTGGCCGAATAACTGTCTTCGCCTAAAGGTAAAAAACCAATAAAGCTGAGTGGATTTTTGTTCCATATTTGTAGAATCAACCCTTACATACCACAATAACATGTACAAGATAACTAACATGATACATTTGTACTGTGAAGTTTTAGGCCAGCTTAGCAATCAGGGACAGCAGCACTGGGTAGATATAAACAGGAATTTACCTTAAATCAAGGCACTCTGAATTCAGATTTGGGAATGAAATCCAGAAATCCCTTATGATTTATCATAATAAACACAGACTCTAGTGATTACAGAAGCTCCAGAGAATAGGGATCCATAACTCAATAAAATCTCACATTTGAAAATTCTTATTTTCTTTTTCATTATTTCAGAATTTATACTTTTTTAAAGAAAGAAAACATGATATTGACTTTATAAGTCTTTGCTGATATTATTCCTTTGAGTGAGAAACTTTACTTTTGGTTTTCTTTTTTCATGGCAAAGAGAACCATTCATAGTACTCAGTAAGACTGCATTAATTAGTCTGTTACCACTGTCATAATAAAGAACCACAGTCTGAGTGGCTTAAACAGCAGAAATGTATTTTCTCAGAATACTGGAGACTAGAAATCCAAGATTAGGGTTCTGGCAGGATTGGTTTCTTCTGAGGTCTCTTTCTTTAGCTTGTAGCGGACTCTCTTCTCTCTGTGCTTTCAACATGGTCTTCCCCATACCTGTGTCTATGTTCTAATCTCCTTTTCTTATAAACACAACACTTATATTAAATTAGGGCCCAGCTTTATGACAATTAAATAAACATTGCTTTTTAAAAACCTTATCTCTAAATCTTTTATTGTTAGGGACTCATTGAGGGTATGCAGAACCAGGTTACATTGATTGCTTTTGTCAGATAAGGACCCCCTTATAATTGTGTCCTGCCCCCAAAAGATGTACCACACCACTTGTCCCCTCCACCCTCCCTCCTTTCTTATCTCTAAATATATCACATTCTGAGGTGTTAGATGTTAGGGCTTTAACATATGAATTTGGGGGTCGGGGGAGACACTACTTAGCTCATAACAAAGAATAGAAATTGCCTGTATTTGCATTCAGTAACAGGCTCTTCTTTTTCAAAATTTCTACCTGGTATACTCATAGGGAGTTAAAGCTCTGGTGGGACAGACCAGAGACAGCACAACTCAGAGAAGTCATATAGTAAGAGTGAAATAAGGTAGCTAGAAAGCAAATGTCACTTTGAGACAAACATCTAGGATAAAAGTGTCCTTAAATTTTGAGCAATTACATAGGGCTCTAAGGGTAAAAAAAGTTTCAAAGACTTTAACAGAAAAAAAACAAGCTCCTCCTAAAATGCTATTTACCAAGTAAAGGCTCCCTCTGAAAAAACATACGTAAAATTAATTGTTTAAGGGAACGCAGGTCAGATAAGAAAATATAAAAAAAATTAATCCTAAGGAAGAGGAACATAAATAGGAAGCACATAAGGTTTTAAAAGATTCAGAGAATACAAAATATCCAGACCACAGAAAAATTATTTCTTCAGTATCAACAGAATTTCTTGAAAAGAATGAAAAAAATTTTAATGCAAAGATTACAAAAAGGCTCTCAAACTATATTATCTTTTAACTAAGCACAGATGTTTATATTTCATGTACACTGTCAAATAAAGAAGTAGAAAATGTAAACAGATTAATAACAAATAATAAAATTGAAAGAGTAATAAAATGTCTCCCAACAGAGAAAAGCCCAGTATCATATAGTTTTACTATCAAATTCTACTAAACTTATGAGGAAGAAATAAAACCAATTCTCCTCAAGCTATTTGAAAAAAGTGAAAGGAGGGAATTCTCCTTAACTCATTCTCCAAGGCCAGCGTTAAACACAACACAGAACACAACAGAAAAAAGAAAACTACAGGCCAATATCCCTTACGTGTATAAAAATAGACACAAAAGTCTTCAACAAAATACTAGCAAACAAAATTCAACAGCCATCTAAGAAATAATTCCGCACCTGATCAAGTGGATTGGATGCAAGGAGGGATTGATACAGCCAATCAACAAATGTGATATATCACATCAACAGAATGAAGGACAAAAACCGTATGATCATCTCAATAGATGCAGAAAAAGCATTTGATAAAATTCAACATTACTTCATGATAAAAACTGTCAATAAACTAGACATAGAAGGAATGTATTCAATATAATAAAGGCCATACATGACAAGCCCATAGTTAATATCACACTGAGTAAAGAAAAGCTTAAAGTCTTTTGTTTAAGAACTGGAACAAGACAAGGGTGCCCACTCCTATTCAATATAGTACTAGAAGTTCTAGCCAGAGCAATTGGGCAAGAAAAAAAAATCATCCAAATTGGAAAAGAGGAAGTCGAACCATCCCTTTTTGCAGGTACCATCATCTTATATCTAGAAAAACCTAAAGACCCCACCAAAAAACTCTTAGATGAATAAATGCTCAACATCACTCATCATCAGGGAATTGTAAATCAGAAGTAGAGTGAGATATTATCTTATCTCATTTAGAATTACTATTACTAAAAGACAAAAAAATAGCAGATGTTGGTGAGGATGGGGAGAAAACAGAACTCACACACTGTTGGTGGTGATGTAAATTAGCATAGCCACTATGGAAAACAGGATGGATATTTCTCAAAAAAAAAAAAAAAAAAGTGGAACTACTGTGTGATCAAGCAAATTCACTACTGGGTATTTATCCAAAGGAAAGATAATCTGTATCTCAAGGGAATATCTGCACCCCCATGTTCATTGCAACACCCTTCTAATAGCCAAGGTATGGAATCGGTCTAAGTGTCCATCAACAGGTGATCAGATAAAGAAAATGTGGTATATATACATAATGGAATACTATTTAGCCATACAAAAGAATGAAATCATGTCCTTTTGGAGGTCATTTGGATGGAACTAGAGGTCATTATGATAAGTGAAATAAGCCAGGCAAAGAAAAACAAATATCACACGTTCTCACTCATATGTGAGAGTTAAAGACAGTTGATCTTATGGAGATGGAGAGCAGAATGATAGATACCAAGGCCTAGGGGTTGTATGTGGGAGTCTGGGGGAGGGGGAATAAAGGAAAGGCTGGTTAATGGGTACAAATGTAGTTAGATAGCAGAAATGATATTTGGCGGCAGAGTAGGGTGAATATAGTTAACAAAGTTGTATTGTATATTTCAAGGAGGCTAGGAGAAAGGACTTGACATGCTCTCAACACATAGAAATGATGAATATTCAAGTTGATGGTTATCCTCTATGCCCGGACTTGATCATTACACAGCCTATGCATGTAACAAAATATCATGTGTATCCCATAAATATTTACAAATATTATGTATCAATAAAAAACACATAAAATTAGGAGATTTCAGAATCTCTTGGCACGTCTGGAAAGTTCTCCTTCAAGGGTACAGGTGAAATTTCCTAGGTGTAGAATATAAATGTCTTAACACGATAACTAAGAAAATGCTGTGAAGGCTACATTAACCAGTTGGATGAAAACATTTCAAATTGTATATAAAACCAGCACATTTGTACCCCATGTTTGCATTAATGAACACAGCTATGATTTAATTTTAAAAAGTCATGGCAAAAACACATAAAAATAAATGAATGAAATAAAACATTCTTGCCTTGATCTAGGATGAACTAAGAAACTAATCACAGATTTTTATCAAAGATTTGAATAGAAAATATGCATGTCATTGTGAAGAAATTCACACAATGTTAAGCTACAAAGTTACAATTGTGAACTTTATGGCATATTAATTAAAGCTCAGTAAAGGTGTCATAATAAAAAAGAATCAAAATTATCTATTCAGTGTGACAGCAATTATGCAGAATTGCTGTGAACAAGGGCCCAGGTAACTTCCAAGAATGTGGACAGTGGTTCTCTCTGAGATTTTGGTTGCAGTTGATTGTTGAATTCTTACTATCAGCTGCTTAGATGTGAATTTCCTTTTATTTATGATATTTGAAGTTTGCTGGGCAACTTAAATTTATGGACAAATAACCAACCTGATTTTTAGAAAGTTATCAGCTTTATGCTCTGTATAGGGCTTTGATCCTACTCTGTGTCTCATCTCTCAGGAATGCCAATTAAATGTTAGACCTTCCCATTGCATCCTCCATGATTTTTACCTTTTTTTTTTCTGTTTATCCTTTTGCATCTCCCTCTTCCTTGTGAGCATTTTCTTCCAATTACACTAATTCTTTTATCGGCAACTCCATTCAGTAAAATATTAGCTATGGGTTTGTTATAGCTTCGATCCTAATCTGTTATTAAACTAATTCATCGAGATCATAATTTAGGTTATCTGTCAATTTTAGAATTTCCATTTGCTTCTTTTTCTCCACTGCTACAAGTTTGTTTTTATTGTTCATAGTTCACTGTAAAATTGTTGGTTATGTCATTCACCTCTTTGCTCAGTAAGCTCTGTTATTTTAAAGCCGGCATCTGCTAATTCCAGGATCTAAACCGTGTGTCGGATTGTCTTTTCACTACTACTTCTTGCTTGTATTTACTTATCTCTTCATGACCTGATTATCCTTGATTGTGAACTAGACGTTACATTTTAAAAATTGCATATACAAATACTTTGAAGTCTAAGATAATATTAACTTCTGTCAAAGAGGAAAGTCATTTGTTCTTGCAAGACACAAATAGACATCAGCAATCTGGTTCTCATAAATCCAGTTTCAGGCATTGAGATTTTTTTGGGCCAACAACATAATTTGATCTGAGTCAAAGTCTATATGAATGCTGATCTCCTTCTGAGTCACCCTTACTATTAGTGTACAGCCCTTTGGGTTCTAACCCAAGGATAGAGTTGACCTGGTCCCCCTTCCATCTTAGCCATGTTCCATCTCTTATGCTCCTGGTCCCACAAAGCTGTCAAAAACACTCTCAGTCTCTTAGCCCCTTTTATTGGATTGACATTGGCGTCCTCCTAGATATCAGACCAGTAATTCCTCACCACATGTCAGCTTCCCATTGTCTTTCAGCAGAATTTTTATCCAATTTGTCTACATATCTTCACTGGAAGAGTGTGTGCACATGAACTAGATCATCATTACAATTATGATGTTAAATATTTCCTGTATTTTTATATTTCCAACAATGAACATGCGTTACTTACATCATCAAGCCAAGAAAAATATTATTTATTCATTTATAGCTTTTACATAGTATACAAGCATTCACATGATAGTAAATTAAAAAATATTTTTCTATACACATATAGGTGAGAGACCATGCTTTTTCATTTGGAATAATGTGTGTAGTTGAGGGTCAAGTATGTAACATGGGCTCTTGTTACAAGAAAAAGTTAACGTGTAGCTCTTCTGTCTATTCACTTACCTGTCCAGAGTGAAAGTCAGCTGCAGGAAATGCTGAAAGTTACTGATAACTAAAGAACAATTCACTATCTACTCCAACCTGCGTTCTGTATGTCTGCAAGAAAAAAAATGTTCTTAAATTAAAATCTAATTGGTTTGCTGCCCGGCTTGAAACCGTACAAAGTCTTCCCATCACTCTCGATGAAAAATACAAACTTCCTAGCAGAGTATGTGTGGTCACTCCACCCTTGCTCTTATGTCCTTCCATTCTGTGCTGCTTCTGGGCCTTTCCACCCTCCTGCTGGCAGGAAGGTGGCAACAGCAGGAGCCTCCCTCTCAGATCTAGAGGTCAAAGACATTGCTGAGCAGAGCTGCAAGTTTCTCTTACCTTTAGATTTTCAAGGAGATAGATCCACTTCTAGCCTGTTTAAGCCACTATAATTTGAAGCCTTGTTACCTAGCCTAAATACCAACTAATGCTGGTTTTTTACCGTTTCCTTCCTCAAATTCCTTTTTCCAAAAGTTTTTCCCTGTCTCCTTCACAGGTGCCTCTGCTCAGTAACTCCATCCTAGGACTTAGTGTTGACATTGCCCGTTTCCCTATCTGTCTCTAATACGAAGCCAAAACCTCTGAGGTCAGAGATTGTGCCTTATTCACCTTTGCACCCCAGCACCCACCACGAGGTCTGGCATGTGGTAGACACTCGATAAATGTGGATTGAATTAGTGCAAGATTAGGAAAGGATGACAAAGCCTAACTCCACATTATATGGCGTCTACAAAAAGTGATTGGAGGATGGATACCCTTATAAATTCCTATTTTCACTTATAGGTAAACATGGATGGAATGCTAGGGGGAGAATTATACCTCTTTTATCACCAATTAAAAATGGGAGAGAGATACATAATAAACTACCCAGTTGCCCAGACAGCATGATTTAGTTTCTCCACTCCTTCTCTGTCACACTCCTCCTATCTCGGCCCCTGAAACTAACTGAGATTTACTACTGTCAGATTCATTTCTTTGAGCTAAAACAGGGTTTCTCTGAAAAGACCGCCAAAATGCAAATATGTTAGGAAACCCTTAGCACATACATGCACCTCCACAGGAATTAAATTATCAGAATGTACAGATGGTTTCTGGGAGCTGAGGACATGAATGGAACACAGGACAAAGTTGATAGGAAGAAAAGAGCACAGTGCGATCTGAAGGAGGAAGGTCAGTCAGAAGTGGGCACAGACCGTCAGGTTGCCGAGAAGAGAGGCGAGGAGCGAGGAGGGCAATTTGGTACATTGTATTATTTGCCCTGACAGATTATATGATGCATATAGGTTTCTGCTATTCGTTTCCTTGGTGGGGTTACCCAAGAGGCGGTGGTTAGAGTATGTTCACACAGCCAGCATCCCATGGCTTCTTTAGAAAATTAGTTTGTCTTGAAAAAGAATCTTCATTTTTATGCCCAAATAGGTATCTCCTAGGGGCCTCCTTTGATCAATAGGAGAAATCACTCAAGTTCAAGTTAAAGTCAAAGCAGATGTAAGCTGTGATATATGCCAGGAAATCCTCTGGGGGCTTCTCTTGATTCTGCTTTCCTGGGATGACACTTCCAACAAGAATAGAAACTCACGCCAAACGTAATGCATTTTTATGACCAGAATTGAAACAAGAGTGCCAAATGTCCCTCATTCTTTTCAACTGGGTCATGACTGTAATCTCACGGCCCTGCTCAGATGTCAACCTCTTGACTGGAAGGACAGGTAGATGATACAAGAGTTCATTCTTGTTCCATCTCCAATTTGGTCACTGCAAAGTGAAGAGGGGTGTCTCCATCATAAAACAAGGCATGCACCTTTCATTTTGCATTTGACTCCTAGTCTGTGCAATAAGGTGAATGGTGCCGACCTCTCCAGGCTGCAATCCCATTATCAAGTTTCTCCTGAAGCTTTGGATCCTGCAGTGTGCCTGCACAAGTCAACACGCACGCGCGCGCACACACACACACACACACACACACACACACACACACACTCCCACAACCAGACGCATCTCTCCTGAGACACAGAGCAAACAGCATCTCCAAAACCTGCCTAACCTGGAATCTTATTCTGAACAGTTAACCAAGAAAAATTTACCTAAATAAATTTGTTATGTCAGACATAAGGTCACATCTAATTTTTCTGAGAACAGGGGATTATGCAGGTCTACAGAGTCAGTTAACAGTCCCTGATTTCGTATAAATTGACACAGGTGTATTATACTGCTTTGGGGTAAAAGGCTGCAATGCTGGACTTTTTAACTTTTCACTGTCACTAAACTTCCTTAAAGCCATGGACACATTCTTCAACAACAAACAGACAACATTTTATATTCTATCAGGGACTTTATTAAATCTAAGAATATCTCTTCTAATGATAATTATATATTTTCCAAATTCTGTTAACAACGACTTTATAATTCAGGATGTGTTCTTTCTTTTATCTCAGATTTTACTTTGCTGGAGATAGTTTGAAATACTGTAGAAAACACTATTTTCTTGATATAAAAATGCTTAGCACATAATTATGAATGGGGTAAATAGATGAATAAACAAAAGAATAAAGGATCTTAATCTGTCATGTATTATCATCTGCTACCAAACCCCTGCCTGGATGTAAATGTAGGAGGAAAGAGTAGAACAATCTCCCCAACAAGTTTTGTGCTCTGAGCCAGTCAGTTGCTCACAAAATGCTTAGGAAACTGCTAGAATCTTTTCCTCACGGGTTCTTTTCCATTTCATTGGAAACATTTTGGACGCCTGAGCTGTAACCCAGAAACCTTCTATGTCATATAATGTATGTTCTTTTAGGGGAATGCAGAATGGAAAGAGACTACCCTTCTCCTGCTAAACCCAGAGAACTGAGCTCTCTCCTGCTCAGACTTGCAAGTCTCACCCCTTCCCACTAAACAGATGACAGAAAGATGTGGGGTGATATCAAGAGCAAAACATCAGTACGCCCTGTGATTGTCAAAAACGAGAAAGGTACCTAACCAAGATCTCTGGGCCTCCCTCCTCATTCATTGCACAAAGGTTTACAGAGCACCTCTTCAGCCAGAAATCCTTAGCTACATCCCTGTAGCACACACACTCTTACAGATCCAGCAGAATTCCCCGGTGAGCTGAGTCTGGTTGACATCAGATGGGAATTGCAGCCAAGTGAGTTCTCCATATTGTAACCCTATTATCTCTCTCTCCTCCCATCTATCTCTCCTGTGCTGTGCATGGTTGGGCCTTATGGAAAGTTATCATTTGGATGCAAAACAATTATCCTAAAACAGTTAGCCAGAGTGGTCTGGACACACAGATTTATCTTCCCTCTCCTTCAGTGAAGAACATCTATCTTCCATGACCTCTTGATTACTGAAGCCTTCAGAATATATTCTTTGGTCTGTGACACTGTGCACAGCGCTGGGCTGAGCATTAAATATCACCCTCTATGATTAATTGGAAGTTAATTAAATCTATCACTGAAACAATGGGAAGGCAATGAGCTATGTAATCATTGCAATAGTAAATGAAATGATGTACAGGTCTCTCCATCTTGCTTATTGACAATGATGGAGGGGTGGCCGGCCTCAGAAGCCTGGGGAGGCTTGCTGCCTGACCTCACAGGCCAGCTCTAACTTTCCACAGAGCCCAGGGATGAGGCAACCAGGAGTGTGTTCTGACCACTTCTATTGAATGAAGGAGTGCCTCTCTTCCCAGGGAGCCCTCCCTCTGTGAAGTGCTCTTGTCAGGGCTTTTCTGAAGCATGATAGCAGGTGGAAGGCTGGTTGTCACCACTTGCAGTGAAGCCCAGGCTTGAAACATCAGGGGCCCTCCAAACTCAATGAATAGAAGGCGTATCTATTGAACAATTAGCACTTTTGCCTTCATTTAAAACTTCAGAATTTTCCAAGTGCTTTTTCATAGACCTGATGGCATTTGGTCCCCATAAACTCCCACATGGTGGGAGAACTGGGAGGCAGAGAGGTTGAGGGGCCTGCCTGAGTTTGCAGAGCTGGTCAGGGACCGAGATGAGTAAAGCTAATTAGAAACCACACAGCAAAGCAGGCCTAACTAAATCCTTAGTCCTTGTTTCCAAACTTGATTTAACTTGCAGGTGTAGAGGCAGAGAAGCCCGTGAAGTTTGGCATAGTAACCCTGAGTTGCCAGGTTGCCAAGACTCCCCAGGATCCAGATTTGTGCACTTTAGCATTCGGTGTGAATATTAATTTGAATCACGTGGTAGTTATCCAGATGTTAATCTGTCTTAATCTTCTCAGGGTTCCATAACAAAATCACAAAGACCAGACGGCTTCAACAACAGAAATGTATTTTCTCATAGCTCTGGAGGCTGGAAGGCCAAGGTCAAGGTGCCAGCATGGTTGTTTTTATCTGAGGGCTCTCTTCCTGCCTTGCAGACAGCCACCTTCTCACTGGGCCCTCACTGGGTAGAGCTCCCTCTTTTTATATATCTAGAGTCCTGTCAGATTAGAGCCCCATTTTTATGGCCTCCCATTTAACCTCACTTCTGAAAGACTTATCTCCAGACGTAGTCATATTGGGGATTAGGGTTTCGAGGTAGGAATTTTGAAGGGACATTATTCACTGCATAGAAGAATTCAATAGCAGGTTTCCTCAAATTGTCATTCAATAAGAATTAAAAGTTAGGATAACTTCTTCAAACACTAGTCACTCAATATTTTAAATTCTTATTTTTTCTAAATATCACCAGGTAGAAGAGCATTTTCAGCTCTCAGGATTAATTTAGAGTCTACCCTCCTCCAATTCCCCTTTTTTTTTTTCTTAAGTTTTTAACCAGGGCCGCGTTTGAACCTGCCACTTCTGGCATATGGGGCCAGCGTCCTACTCCTTTAAGTCATAGGTGCCTCCCCCAATTTCCCTTTCTAATGAAACAAGGCCACGTTCTGATGACATGACTCTTCTGTTTAAGGAGCCTCAGCCCTGATGGGAAGCCTGTCCTTACCTTCTCAGATACTCGCTGGACAAATGCACGCACTGTGTGTGTACTGAGTTTCAGGAGTAGAAGGCAGTTATCAGTGTGTCGTGGGTGCTCATGGTCCCAGAGGACCCTTAAGAGTCGAAGGCACTATTTTGGGATCAATTGTAAACAAATTAATTAAATAAAGATCCCTATTACAGAATTGAAGTTTAATATTGTTTAGTGGCAGGACACTCAAGTGAACTTATCACTGGTAGCCAAAAAAGATACCTATCTCCCAAAGGCATTTGTCTTTCTCTTCTTCTCCCTCCCACTGACACACAATCAAGCCCATCTGTCCAACCTTGGCTAACTAAATATCAAGGGCTTTAGCAAATATCACACTGTGTCTGATTCCAAAATTAGGTCCTGCTCCAGTTCCTCCCACGAGACCTCCAGCTATAAAGTATATAGATACCCAAATCAGGGTCTATCAGAAAGTCTGAGGAAGTAGTGGATGAGCACACCCTGCCTCAGGACCTTTGCACTTGTTCCCTCTAAGGAACATTTTACCCCTAAATATCTACAGAGCTGCCCCCCAACAACCTTCAGGTCTCTGATCAAATGCCTTCTGATCAAGTTAGGTCGTCTCCAGCCATGCTATTCAAATAATGCCTCCTCTTAGCTGGTCTCTTTTTAACACCTTTTTCTATTTTTAATTTAAAATATGAATCACTCTATAACATCATATTATTCATTTATTTATCTTCTATCTTCTTTTACTAGGATGTCAACTACAGGAAGTCAGAGTGGGTCATCCATTCTCACTTATAACCCTGAGCTTCGCACACTGCATGGCACACATTAGGTGCTTTGATGAATGAATGAATGAGCAGATTTAAGGGGCAATGCCAAACCAACAAATAAGTCAAGACCACCCGCCCAAGCCAGCCATAGAAACAGAAAACATGATGAAAATTTCTGAATTTCTGTATACTTCAGACTACTAACTTAACCTCTGTAGATCACAGCTCACTTATTTACAGCAGATGAAGTTTGAAATACTTGTTACCTTCCAGCTCTAAGATTCTATGAACTGTAGTTTGCATGCTTGGAATTTAAGATGATAATGCTATTTTCCGGAGTTCTGATCCTGAGTCTCCCAGAAAGGGTCTGGCAGTAATAGTGAAAGGAGACGTCTCATGCCTGCATTTTGAACCCCAGATTTCTTCAAGTTGAAAGATCAGCTTTAAGCTGTCCTGTTCCCTCAACACGATGGTCACTAAAATTTGGTGCTGCTTTTTCCTGAGCCTAAGCCAGTGTTTTCCCCCAGATTTTCACCATTTCAGTCTTTTCTGAAAATAGTTATTTTATCATAAATCAGTCAAATGAGTAAGTCCAACCTAAATTCTGCCTGCACAAAAAAATGAGCAGGATTGAAGAGAGAAAATAAAAATGAACAAAGAACTTCCCTGGAAATATTTTACCTGGTGAAAAGGGCATCAAAAAGATAAATATGGGTGGTGCATCCCAGCTCAAAGAATCCCTGGGGCTGATATTAGAGTAAAATTAACTTGCTGATGTCACTTTGGGTCATAATACTTGAAGTAATATAGCCAAGAGAATGTTTTTGAAATGATTGGAGAAGTTTTTGTTTGCTTATTTAAGCCTATTGACTTAAAGACTCTGGGCAAAAGTACAAAATACTCATTTGAATTACAAATTAAATCCATCAGCTTAAGTTACATACTTTTTAAGTTAAATTTGCAATCTCAAGCCATTAATCCATAAATTATCTTCTGCAGAGTATATGAATTACCCTATCTCAGAGAAAATAATATAACATTATTGAACAACATAAAATAACTTCCTTTTATTTTCCCATAATGTCCGAGTCCCAGGTTTCCTGGCTTTCTCCTCATGCCCGATGGTGCCACAGGGCAAATACGTGTGAATTGCCGCTCCAATATGAAAAGTGACTCCGGAGAACACATGCTGCAGCTTTCAAGCTGATTCCTGTCGATAGCCTCTGCATCAGCCTGCCCTCTGCTCTTCACAGGTGCCGGCACTATCAGGTCAACACGGATCTGAACACTCGGGTGCATGGACTCTGGCTCTGAAATCATCCCCAGTAGCAATAATCTTCCAGGAGAGGGGAAAATGGTGGGGGGTGAAGTGATCTGATTTTATTTTATCATGAGTATATGGGTTCCTGACTGCATTTCTCTGAGGATAAGTGGAAGATGTGAGGATTGATTCTAAGATCACCCTACCTGCCTAGAAAAATGAAAATGAACATTTCCAGTCTGCCCATCCACTTAGTTCTATGACAGACAAAGAGGGTTGAGCTGAAAAAAGCTTATGGAGTTAGGGAGGTTACTATGTAAGAAACCAGGGCTACTTCCAGGATAACTTCACTTATTTTCAAGGACGTCTCCCAGCCCTGAGGGAGCAAGGTCAGTTTTGGTGGTCTCTATCCTCAAATCGTTAGAAAAAACATTGTCAAACTATGATGGTTGACGTTGTGTGGCCTCTGAATTAAACAAAGCGGGAGAATGCGGGTTCTCACTCTCAGTAGCATAAATAAGCGTGATATACATCTAGAGTAGGAATCCCAAACATTTGAATCATCAGGTTTATAATTTGTCTATGTGATCTTGATTCTTTGTCTAGAGTTGAGTTCTTTCTGCCAGAATAACTGATTAAGATGTGAAAATGTGGGTTAATGAACTAATTTTTCCATTTGATGCCAAACAATTAATGTGACTGGATATTTGACTGAATTGACACAGACAACTAATGTCATATTGACATTGCCATTATCCCCCCCTTGACTTATCTGTTAGGAAAATAAAGATAACAAGTGATGTCCAAGCTTTTGCTCAGCTATAATACATAGATGAGCCTTACATTTAATTTCAAAATTCCTCTTTTTGTAGCCATTAATTTTCTCAGCTCTATAAAAAAGTCTGTACAATTTTCCTCTGGGAAACATCAGAAAGTTTCTTTAGCCTGTTACCCTTCAATCTTAGGAAAAGCTTTATATTCCCAATTACCACAAGTATTGAAAGGATGTATCTTCTTTTTCCCAGGAAGCTAACTAAGAGCATTAAAATTACTTTATGCAGTCTCCACCTCCCAAGAGCTCGCTGGACAGTACTTGTAGACCAGCAGTTCTCAACCTGTGGGTCGCGATCCCTTTGTAACAATGAAAACACATCGCAACATTAGGAAGGTTGAGACCCACTGTTCTAGACACTGCCATCAGGATAGTGCCAGACACATGCCTGCAACACACCTCCAGCCAGGTTCATGAAGTGGGTAGTTCTCGTTTTGTGCTATGCTTTGTTTTCTTATTTTATTTTGCTTTCCAGTATGATGAGAAAGTTTGTATCAAACATGATCCTGCTGGGAATTTTTAAAGTCTCCATTGTCTAATACAATGTAGCTCCCCTGACATTGGGGTGGGCTCACTGGCTTTTACCATTTGGGCCAGTAGTCACGGCATGTTGGTGCACTGGGCATGCTCAGTGGGCAAGTGAGAGAGTGGGGTCATGGCTGAGAGGGTGCACAGTGGCTCACTTACCCCACATGTTTTCCGCAATGCTTAGAGTCAGCAAATAGAATAGTTGACTTGACAAAAACTCTCCCTTCATGGGACACACTGGAAAAATTCTAACCCTTTCACTTTGCTTATTAAATACAGTAGTCAGCTGTGATATGAGTTTTCCTTACATTGTGATGAGGCATAAGGTTGGAGTCAAGAAGACCTACGTTCAAATCCTGGCCCGGGCCACATGGGCATATGATTTTTCTCTCCCTGGGCCTCAGTTTCCTGAGATACACATGGAAAACCTTAACACAGTGCATAGTTATAGCAAACTTTGAAGAGATATTTGTTTCTGGTGTGATTACTATTACTACCCTCCCATCTAAAAAGAAAAGAAAAGTGAACTTCTCTGGCCTGTTTACAAAGACATTGCCAAGTAAGATTTCACTTGGCTTATTATTTTTTTTTTCAAGTTAATCTTAATTAAAAAGGTTCTTTTCCTGGAGACAGCACTGGTATAGGGAAGAACCACAGAGATTTACTCTCCAATACATCTTTATGACTTCATCACCATCATACCTAGGCATTCATGTGGACAACATCATCTCATCATAAATGAGAAGGTCATACTATTGAACTGTAATCCATCCATTGATTTATGGTCCCAAGTTCCTCCTAGGATTTTCACAAATGCCTGTGACGTTTCCTAGTGCTGGACTTTGCATTCGGATCTGTGATTTAGATGACAGATGTGTGAAATCATATGTAGCCAGACAAATCCCTGGTGATAACACATTTGAGGGGGCTCAAGCAGTGATGGATTAAGGCCCAATCAACCAGATCAGCTAATCTGAGCCCTCTTCAGTGACATTGGCCCTGATGCTTTACAGGGGCACCCCAAATAAATTACTTTCCAGAAATAATACTTTCTGTTCTGCATCTCATCCCATGATACTTCCTTTTCCATAATATGCCCAGATACCCCTCAAGAAGCCTTGCCTGTTTCTAGACAACAGATTATTATGTCTGGGATTAACATTTGCCTTGGTTGATTGATTGACTTTACTCTAAAAATTTCATATCCCAAGCAGTAATGGGATTATTAATAGGGTCAGTTTGACTGGTGGTAACTGTTTTGAAAGTCTGATAATGCAGGACCTGCAAAGTCAAGGAATTGAGAATGACTTTCTAGATGCCAAAGAGCTCATCTCAAAGAAACCAGTGCTCGTGAGCAGAAGATACCAACAATTAAGTTTCCTAGGACGACAGTACAGCAATATAAGTAGATAGACCCTGAAGCTTTACCCAAGAGTGACCCTAATGATGCCAGGTACAGATTTACTTTCAGAGTAGAGTATCTCACATATACTTCTATGGAAATAAGAAGGAAGCAGGAAAAATCACACTATGTAGCAGAATAATAAGGGATTATAACACAAGGCACAGAGCTATACCAAAAGAAAAACAAAGAATGTTCTGAAGTCTCCCTCCCACACGGGTCTCCCTCATGCCCTACAGCTCCTGCACCGCCTCAGGGTGCTCCCATGTAATTTCATCAAGGAGAGCCTGAAGGCTTTGCTCTTCTATCATTTCTCTGAGCCTCTTCTTCAATTATTGTTCTCAAGATCAACATTTTTTCTGATGTCATTTGTTGTACATTGTAAGCTTAAGAAGCAAATAAATAAGGCGCCAGCCACATACACCTAAGGTGGCGGGTTCGAATCCCCAGCCCGGGCCCGCCTAACCAGTTTTTTACCCCAAAATTGTCTTTCTCAGACCCTGGAAACCACCTCTTTGAAATGTAAACATCAAAGGAGCTAGCTCTTCTGTATTGCAATTTCCACAGGAGGGTAGGAGGCTCACTTCAGTATGCTCCTTGTTGCAAGGTTCAGTACTACCGCCTGTCAGGAAAACACAGAAAGTTTACTTTTCCTTGTGGTAAAGCCAGTAAGAAACCACTGCTCATGGCCTAGAGTTTCTCCTACCCCTACTCCTAAAAACCTTCCAGTAAGATGTATTTGGGAACTCACGTTGGACACCTACAGAATCTTCCTTCCAGTTGAGTTCAATCTCTCTCCCTCTGTGAGCAAAGTCTTGGGGGTTAACATTTTCCAGTGCAATTTGTACTTTGAAGCTTCCCAGCTTCCTCCTGGGTTTGTCCTATATTTATCAATCATTAATGGCTGTTTTAACAAGGGGAAATAGGATTCTTAGCTGACTCGCTCAACTGGAAACCTCAGGGAAATTACTGAGAAGCATGCTTGA